>VWZO01019910.1:0-44239 GCA_013396975.1 Bucco capensis | reverse complement strand
CACAAGGGATTTTCAGACTGTGCCTGAGAATTCTTAGTACCTTGTAGGAATAGGGCATCTGCTGGAATCTGCGGGATTGATCTGGATGGAAAATGAAAGGCATGTATATCATAGAATCATAGACTGGTTTGAGTTGGAAGTGACCTTTAAAGCTCATCCAGTCCAACCCCCTGCAGGGCAGGGACATCTGCAACTAGATCAGGTTGCTCAGAGCCACAACCTACCTGACCTGGAATAGTTCCAGGGATGGGGCATGGACCACTTCTCTGGGCAACCTGGGACAATGTCTCATCACCCTCAGTGTAAGAAATTTCTTCTTTCTATATAGTCTAAATCTCCTTTTAGTTTAAAATCATCATATCTTACTCTGTATGCTAGAAATAGTCTTATTTTCCCAGATGAATTCCGATGTGTGAGGGAATACAATAAAACTCCCCAAACCATTTCTTGCTTCAATTCCAACACGCATGCCAGGTGCACAGTGTTTTCAGAGACATATTTTCCTCTCCTGGATAATTTGCTTTGCTTTCTAATCACAAAGGTATCCCCAGTGCAGAAATAACCACGTACCAAGCTGCTTGTGCCTGCACTGCAGGAGCTGTGTGGAAACAAGTGTGTGGCAGGGACACAGAAAGGCTTTTGCAGCTGGGAAAGTCCATCAGTAAATGTGACCATTGAAAGAGCCCTTTGAACATGTTCTCATGGACATTTTAGAAGAAAATGTTTTTGCTTAGCTTTTATTTGCTTTTTCTCCATGTGTGCATGTCCAGGGGTTCACTTTGCTGCACTTGAATTGCAGATTTCATTTGCTCTTACTGTTCATTTCCCACCTGAGATGTCATCTCTCTGATGGTGGCATCAGACTGAGTTGCTATAGGTAATGTCAGGATGCCAAGCAGCAACAAGGCAATTTCTTCTGGGGAGCATGTGAAAGCACCAGGTCACATCTTAAACAATAATGAGACCAGAGAAGAAGAGAAGATATGGAACATATTGGCAGAATCATCTCAAACCAGAATGTTCTTAAAGTTTCCATTGAGTAGCAGCTGCTTTATAATGAGTAACCAGAGGGACATGGAAGAAAGTTCCTAATTTGGGGCATATCATAAAAAGGTAAACAGTGTGTCCCAGTTTTATAATGGCAACACCTCACTGTGGATGCAAAAATGAGCCTGGATTGGCTAATGAATGGAAAATCATGGGATTTTTCTTGAACAGCTCATGAAGAGGCATGTGCAGTTATAAAATCAACTATTTCCTTTGGAAAAGGAATGAAAATATTTAACAAAAATATCTTCAAGGTTAGTTGTTTGGGTTTATTTTTAAATCTATCCCAGGAATAATCAAGATCTGCAGGTTTTGAGAAAGAAATAAAAAAATCAAGATGTCTTTACTGAAAACCATCACTATTTCCAGCATTTTATGATGCCTGAAACCTTCATTCCACCTTCTTGCTTGCTGTTTCTGCCTCTTGAAGCTGCACTGAAAACCAGTCCCAAAGTGAAGTAGGATCTACTTGCTACAGTGAAAAACCTGAGAAAAAGAAGCTTTGCTGAGATCTTTGTTAGGCAATTTGACTTTAGTCTGAGAGTTCTCTTTGCTGGAGGTTATTTTATCATTTGGTTCTGATGTTTGCACTCTTCTGCCACTATCTCCTGTCCAAGAGCATGGATATGGCTCATCCTAAGTGTAGCAGCTGGCCCTGGAGTATGCTGTGTGCTTAGTTGCCTCTTTTCTGCTATAGCTCTACCATTAAGGCAGATAATGAGCGTTTGTGCTGCAGGTAATGAGAAGAAGGGAAAAGTGACTGAGGTGTTTAAGACCAACAATTAAAGCTCTGAGTGGTTTCCAATCTAAGTCTCTGCATTTTTTGAGATAAAGGCTGACATCTCTCAGGCCTGATTTGAATTGCTTGGAAAACACAGGTGCTTAGCACTCCTAAAACCAGATCAAGGGTGTGAGTGTAAAATTCAAATTATAATTCCCTCTCCCTTGTTTGCCACCCTGAAGGAACAGGTAATCTAACATTGGTGTCATAAAGTATTTTTAACAATTTACCTAAAAATAATCAAGAAGCAAGAAAAAATGTTGCTAAACTATGTTTTTCCCGCCTCAGCAAAGCATAGGAGGGGTTGACTCCTCTTCATGGCATCATTCACAGTGAGGTGGAGCACAGCAATTCCTCCCAAACCATGATGCAGCTAAACAGAGGAGGCAGCTCTTGCTTAGTGAGCTTTACTTGCCCTTGATCTGTCCATTGCAGCTCACATGGGGACAGCTGAATAAATTAGCCTAAAACAACTATTCCCAACTATTTTGCTCTCAGCATTCAGGGGACTGGAACACCTCTGCTCTGAGGACAGGCTGAGGGAGCTGGGATTGTTCAGCCTGGAGAAGAGAAGGCTTCAGGGGAACCTACTAGTGACCTTCCAGGACCTAAAGGGAACTTCCAAGCAGGCTGCAGAGGGCCTGTTTGCAAAGGCCTGCAGGGAAAGGACATGGGGCAATGGTTTTAAATTGGAGAAGAGTAGATTTAAACTGGACAGTAGAAAGAAGTTCCTCCCCACGAGGGTGGTGGAACACTGGCACAGGTTGCCCAGGGAGGTGGTTGAGTTGCCATCCCTGGAGGCATTGCAGGTGAGGCTTGCCAGGGCTCTGGGCAAGCTGCTCTAGTTGGGGATGTCCCTGGCCACTGCAGGGGGGTTGGACTAGATGAGCTCCAGAGGTCCCTTCCAACCCAAACCATTCTAGGATTCTAGGATTCAGCCCCATCACAGTCACACAGCAACTGGCAGCAGGGCTGAAACAGAGGAGTTAACAGGAGAGCACAGGGCGAGCAGCAAAGGCAAAAGCAAACTACAAGCTAATTCAGAATATGAGGGAATCCCCAGAGGGCAGGAGATGGCTTTGAACAGGTTGAGTTGTCAGATGGCTGTTGGGTTGATTGATGAATCTGCCTTGCTCACTGCAGTGAGGAGAGCATGTTTCCTTGGAAGGGTGGGCTGCAGCGGATCTGTTGGAGTATGAGTGTCTGCCAAAGAGACAGAGGAAGGTCATAAATTACCCTAGAGTTAGGGAAACAGATCCTTTCTGCAGAGGGACCCTGGGAGCAGCAGGGTCCCTGGGTAGCCCATCTGTAGCCCAGAAAGAAACAGATCCCTGCACTTAGTGCCACGAGTTATCACAGCAGCACAGCACACACATCTCCATCCCAGAGGACAGTGCTTTGCAAGTTGGGAGCATTTTAGTATGGAAATAACCAGGACAGCTGAAAGTACAGTTTCACTGGAAGGTTTCCAGTCAAGATGTTTGAGGCAAGAGCTTGCTGTTGCCAGTAGGGGAGAAATCTAAGATTCAGAGCTGATTGCACTTCCAAGAAACAAGAGGGAAACTTGGACAATGATGCAGAGTAGGTGCACTGGAGTTCATACCATGCAGCTCCATGACTGGCCTTGTCTGTGGCTTCTAGGTGCTCTAGTGAAGTGCCAAAGTGCCAGTCAGGAATCAGATACCTTGAGAATATAGGATTTTGTTTATATTCTTCAAAGCCACATGGCTGAATGGAGGAATCTGGGATCCATAGTCCCTCCCTGTGCTCCTTGCCTCACTCTCACTGAGACTTAAACAAAAGGGCAAGGAGGCCACTACAGAGTAACTGAGGCCCTTAATTTACCATGAGCAGAAGATGACTGGCTGTTAAGGTTTTATCAGATTACAATAAAGGCTCTTTGCACTCAGGAGACTGTGGTTTGGTTCCCGGCACTGCTGGCAGGGCTGGAAATCATAACCACAGATTATAGTAATAAGCTTCCAAATTTCCATATTCTAGCTGAGGGTGATGCTCCCCAACATGGCTACTGCCCTGTGCCAGCCTTGTGATGGCATGGCCAGGATCTGCAAGGTCCTCCTGGGGCAGGACTTTCAGCCAGGCTCCAGGTCTCTGAGGGCATCACTAGTCAAGGTAGAGGATTCAGCCTACGACTGCTGAGACCTTTTCAGCTGTGAGATGGGAACAGGAGCAAGATGAGACTCTCTTATCTATTTCGTTGCCCAGCAAGAGTTTAAAAATCAGCTACCTTCTCCAGGATGCCTTTATACTATAACTTTCAGGTGAGAAGTCTCCTTCCTTCCTCCCAGGTGCCTCCAGCAGCCACCATCACAGAGTCAGCTAAATGAAGCAGATTGTAGCAAACAACATTTCCTCTCCATGAACAAACCTTGTTGTTTTATTCCAGACTGAAAATTCATTAGGAAAATAATTGTATTTACATTACATCTCTTCTTTCCTCTTGTTTGTCAACTAGAAGAGGGGGCAACAGGCAGCTCTGCATTTTAAGGAATACGCAAAGAAGGAGTTTAACTGATGCTGTGCATTTGCTACTTAGAAGACATATCTGCCTTTGAATCCAGCTCATTCATGTTTACAGCCATGGCTCACCATTGATTTCAACTCTTTGCTGTCTTGGTCCCATGGAGTCACTGGAGGCTGAGGCTGGCTGAGTCCTCTGGGCACAACCCAGTCCTGTGGCTCAAGGCAGGGACAGTAAGAGCAGGATGCTCAGGACTGAGTCCAGAGTCTCCAAGGATAGAAACTGAGAGGGGACTTCATTAATGCTTATAAATATGTTAAGGGTGAGTGTGAGGAGGAAAGAGCCAGGCTCTGCTCAATGGCATCCAATGGTAGAACAAGAGGGAATGGGAGCAAGTTGGAGCACAGGAGGTTTAGTATTAACACGAGGAGAAACTTGTTTGCAGTGCAGGTGCCAGAGCACTGGCCCAGGCTGCCCAGGAGGCTGTGGAGTCTCCTTGTCTGGAGCCATTGCAGAGCTGCCTGGACACATTGCTGTGTGAGCTGGTCTAGGTGACCCTGCTCTGGCAGGGGGGTTGCACTAGATGAGCTTTCTAGGTCCTTTCCAACCCCTGACATACTGTGATTCTGTGAAACCTCACAACCTCTCCGGACAACCTCTCTGCAATCAGCATGTTCAAAGCAAGCATTTAACACTTAAAATAATTAGCAGCAAGAACACAAGAGCAAAGAGATTAAGCTTAGATTCCTGGAAAAGTTGTTCTAATTGTAGTGGTCTCTTTGGTAGGGTGGATGGATGGATGCATGCATGCAGCCTAGGGAGGGAAACAACTTCTCTTGAGTCTGTATCACATCCATACTGGGATGCAGACCAATCCATAAACTCTCTTTATTCCTTCAGTATTTGACATTGCTGTCGATAAGTCTGGAGGAACCTGATGGTGAATGGCAGAGAAGCAAAGGGCAGCTCAGAGATTTCCATGTACCAGTGTCCCTCAATCCACTCTTCATCAAACCAGCACCTGATGTGTTTAACCCAAGCTAGAAAATGTGTGTCTGCTGGGTCTTCCTCTGGGGTTACAGAAGAGCTTGTGACTGGTTCCTCTCTACTGCATCCTTTGGCCCACCACAGCCTTTAGTCCTTTGTTACAAACCAGAGACTGTGCAAAGCTCCCAAGTCAAATTTTCCACAGGAAGAATCCAGAAAATGTTGTCTGTAGATAAATCCAATTATTTTCATTATAGCTTTCTAACTCTTATTTCTATAATATAATATATTTAATATAGAATAATAGTGGAGAAAATATAACAAAACAAAAAAAATCCAAAACAAAAGCCATTTTGAAAAGGGAACTCTAAACATTTTGTTCTGCAATAGTCAAAACAGAAGATTTTGACATTGTCAGAATTTTTCCCCTCAAGTTTTCTTCCAAAACAAAATTCCAGAGGAAAAAAACAACCCAAACACCCAACATTTCATTAAGCATTTCCACTTAACTTCCACTTCAGCACTGCAGAACCTAACAGAATATGTTTTTTTTTGTAGCAGTCAGCATTTCTGTACACAAACATGCATCCTGTACCCAACAAATGACATGTGTTTTGATTTGATAGATGCCTCTGGATGTAAATAAGCTAGATAGCAATTCATCAGCTTACAAACCTGCCTAGAGTCAGTCTGTAATTGATAATCAACTTCTGATTTGGTTTTGTTTTCATTTGCCTACTGTTGAAGCAGGACAAGAGATTCAGAGGATGATCAGATTAATATTAATGAGCATAATTCTCTCTCTGTTCCAAATATGGCATCTTGGTAATGCTAATCTTTTCAACTGATGAAGGAACAGATTTACACCTGGGTGGGAATGCAACAGAATTGAAGAAAAACCATAATTAATCCATAGTCTTGAATTTCAAAATGAGAATATACATTTATATATGTATTTTCTTTTCCCATTGGGGACTTTTCCTTGAGATGTAGGGCAGTGTTGAGCCTCCCTGAAGACAATCCTTAAAGGACTTGCAAGATCTGCAGGAGTTTTCCAGGAAAGGCTCCATAAGCTGTCTTCTGTTACTGCACACACTAGGGTTGCAAACAGAGCTTTGCCAGAGGCAGGCTCATAATATTGCAGAGAATTCCACCCAATGAGGGGCAGGCTATAAGAAAAAAACAATATTTGATGTATTTTCCTCTATTTGTGGTTTCTTTTGTCCACAGAGTGTTTTTTGCCTCTCAGTGACGTCAAAGCAAAATTCTCTTGCAAAATGACAACTGGAAAATAACCCTGAGAATATATTGGATTTCCTAACTAGTAATTAACTAACTTGAGCTGAGTGGAATGTTATTATATATTTTACCAAGTCTACAGAAGATTAGTAAAACAAAAGTCATTTTTCTTTTTGTATTGATTGCAATGCTTGAGGCAAAAGCAGCTCAACACTTCACAAGTAAGTGTTCTGCATCCCTAGAGTATCTGCATCCTCAAACATGGCACAGCATCCACACTGGAGGTGACAAGAGCCACTCTGGGTGTCACACACTTAACCCACTGCCCTTGGGATGCACCAGGCCAGGGACAACAATGATGCCTACAGTTAGGTGACATGCAACTCATCCTTCAAAAAAGCAACTCACCTTCTTCTAGGAGATTCATGAAATGTTTGTTTGGGGTTGGAAAGGACTTTCAAGGTCATCTACTCCAACCCCTTTGCAGTCAGCAGGGGCAGCTTCAACTAGAGGATGTTGCTCAGAGCCCCAAACAACCTGACCTGGAGTTTTCTGACTCCACCACCAGCAGACAGACCTTCAGTCATCTATTTATCTTTGAGCTTCCCAAAAACATGCAAAAGGGAGTGGTCAGCAAGAGTTAGGAGCCCTTGACAAGGTTTTACTGAGATTGTCTAGGACAAACTCAAACACCAAGAGGTGTTTGAACAGGTTGCCCAGAGAGGTTGTGGATGCCCCATCCCTGGCAGTGTTCAAGGCCAGGCTGGATGCAGCCCTGGGTGACCTGGGCTAGTGATTGGCATCCCTGCTCAGTGTGGGGAGGTTGGAACTAGATGATCTTTAGGGTCCCTTCCAACCTGCCCATTCTATGATTCTATGATTCTTCCTTCCTTTATAAAATCACTTTTTCATGCCTTTACACCATTAGGTTCTGTGCAGGAATGGATTATGGGCTCAGTCCCAAACCTGAATCCTAACAGCTTTGTCATGGCTCTTTTTTGTGGTTTCAGTCAGCTGTTGCTTACATAATACACATCAGCCTAAATGTGTCAGCACTGCTGATCAAGCTGATGTGCAATGGACACTTGGCATGGTCCCTTTCCAGCCTCATGCTTAAAGACTGAGTAAAGAAATCCATTAGGCCTTTTTAACTTTATTACTTGCAGAATAGCATGACTGCCAGTCACCCAGTGCTTTGGCTTGGCTACTTGCTTCTGATCAGGGGTTGACTGTCACAGCTAAATTGGTTTCCTCTCTTGGACTCTCTGACATGTTTCAAGGATCACAAAACTCATTCTTCTGCACCATGCAGACCTTGCTACACATGTGGTGTCTCTTCTGGGAAAGCTCTATGTATGTGAGAGGTGGAGGGCCAAGGGCTAGGAAGGGTCTTAGGAAACCAAACCCCTCAGAAACTCCAGGTCTCTTCATAGGGAGCATCCACTGAGGCTATGGAGCACAGTACTGATAAGGATTTGGTGGCCTGAAATGTTCTTTTGCTCTTAATTTAGATATAACCTCTTTCTTCTTCTTCCTATTTGCCCATGTGGGCCCACAATTACTACAGGGAAAAATTCAATTTCCATTCCTTTTGTATCTTCTCAGATTTAGTGAAAATCTCCTTATACCCAGTAAAAGGAGACTTTACCATCATTTGCTTTGTGCTTCTCAAGACAGACTTTTTTGGTTTCTTGGAAAAGGTTTAGTTTTCCAGGGAGATGCTTTTTCATTATTTCAGTGGAGCACCAATGTGTTTTAATAAAATTCAATAAAGTGTATATGTGTCAGGGAAGATTTAATGTTGATCGTGGTGCTGTGCTTTGGAGATTCAATTATCCTTGGGTGAGAGAGACATGAATGTTACTGAGTGCACAAGTGAAAAGGGAACATTGAAAAAAAATCAGCTTTGTGCAGCCAAAGTGGAAATCAGGTGAATAAATAATAGATTTTAGCCAAAGGAGAGACTATGCATGTGCTCTGTGCTGCAGAGGGACCTTCCTGTCTAACAGACAATGGTGTCTGGAGATCTATGAAACAAGTGTTTTCTTGCTCATACATCAGCAAAAGCAGATGTTGAAGCTGTCAGAAGCAGAGAGGTTGACATCACTGCATCCTTGCTTTGAATGGCAAAGATGATCTGCTCTGCAGAAATCACACCTTAGGAAACCACAGCCTGCATCTGTGTCTGGTGAAAGTGAATTCAGAGGCCCTCCAAAAGTGAGGGGTTCACTTGCTCTTGAGGGTGGCAGACAAAGTCAGGGCAACTTTCTTTTCTTTACCTATTGAGTGAAGGAAGCTTGCCATGAAAATAAAATGAATTTTTCTTTTTCCCATGGAGAGAGAAATTGTTGAGAGCTGGGGGATGAAAGCATGGGTCAGAAGAACCATGCCAGCCTGCCTGGTTATCCTCACTTTGCAGGTAGTATAGAGATGGAAATCAGAATCACACAGAATCACCAAGGCTGGAAAAGACCCCCAGGATCATCAAGTCCAGCCAATAACCCAATAACACCACAACATCTAAACCATGCCACTCAGTGCCACATCCAATCTTCTCTTAAACACCTCCAGGGACGGTGACTCCACCACCTCCCTGGGCAGCCTATTCCAGAGCCCAATCACCCTCTGTGTGAGGAAGTGCTTCCTAATGTCCAGTCTAACCCTCCCCTGCTGCAGCTTCAAGCCATGTTTCATTCAATGTACAACAATCTTGGTGAGCACTGCATGTTGCCTCAGTGTAACTGCATCTGGAAAAGGGAGGTCTCCTCTGCTCGAGTGTTGAGTGACATCTTACAACCTCTTTCTTTCCAGTCATGTTGGAAAATGCACACTCAGATTTCAAGGGAGAGGAAATATAAAGTGTTTTCTCATCAAACTTGGTGTTATCTATTTAGCAGGCAGGCCTCTCTCCCCAGTACAATATTTTTTCCATTGTGTTCAATCAAACTTTATCTTCAGCTCTGCTTCTCCACTCTAATAATAATGACCTGGCATTCCACGTGTGGCTTCACAAGTGATTCATTTCCTCAACCCTTTTGATTGGGACTTCACAGGACTTCAAAAGCAGGCAGCAATTTGGCTTTTTAACACATTTCAGATAACATTTCTTTTGCATTGGGATGAACTCATTATGGGCTGTAGGAGCAGGACCTGATTATTTGCAGACACATGGTGCTACTCTTCCGCTGATAGGAATGGAGAGAGGTGGCAAAGTAATAGACTGAGTAAGAACTCATTAAATGTGGAGGCAGAACAATATGCCCTTCTAGCCTTTAACCCCTTAGATTCATCTGAATCTTTCAATCTCTGCATCTTCCAGCCACTGGAGACTCAAACAACAATGAACTGAATGCAGACACAAAGTCAAGCAATTATTTCACTTTGGTAGAAATTTAATGGAATCTGTAAAGCCACAGGAAGATAAGGGTGCAAGAAAGAAATTAGATCACTGAGGTTCTGACATAGGAAAAAGAGAACAAACTGGCAGAGTATGAGCTGGTAACTGCTATCCTTTTGAATCTGAGCATCAAAACCTTCAAGCCCTAGGCAGAGACCTTGAAGAAGGCACACTTGTGCTGGAGGCATTGGAGGGATGGCTTTGACCTGGGGATGATATCACAGAATCCTAGAATGGTTTGGGTTGGAAGGAACCTCTGGAGCTCATCTAGTCCAACCCCCCTGCAGTGGCCAGGGACATCCCAAACTAGAGCAGCTTGCCCAGAGCCCTGGCAAGCCTCACCTGCAATGCCTCCAGGGATGGGAACTCAACCACCTCCCTGGGCAACCTGGGCCAGTGTTCCACCACCCTCGTGGGGAGGAACTTCTTTCTAATATCCACTTTAAATCTACTCTTCTCCAATTTCAAACCATTGCCCNGGCAGGACCCTGCTCTTGGTTTTGTTGAAGCTCTACCCTTGCTGCTGGTCTCAAGGACAAGCAAAGCTGGTGATGCTCCAAAAGGCAGCAACACATCCCTGCAGGTTGCACACACAGACTAGCAAAGTGGAGAGATTTTTGGTTTTGTTTCTGCAGGTGAATTCCTAAGCCATCTGCAGAAAATTTTCTCTTCATGGCCAGGAATACATGGCCCAGGGGTTGGTGGGGATGAATATTTTAACTCCCTACTCCCTCCCCCAGGCTGAGCAAAGCCTTTGACTGAGAGATTGGCTCTGGACTTTGCAAGAAAAGGGAGCTTGGGGCTTTTGTGTGTGAGTGTGTGTGTGTGTGTGTATTTTTCTTTTCTTTCCATCGTACTAATGAAATTTGCAGACACGGAGAGGAAACGGAGAGTTATTTATAGGAGTGAGAGGAATGTGAGGCCTAATTGTGCTTAGTCTATTGCTAAGTATGTAATCTGTTTGCTATTAAATTCTGCAGTCCTGCAGCAGTGTACATAGGTTCTCTTGTGAGGTTTTTTCTTTTAAGTGAAACTTAAACACTTGAAGAAGAAAAAATATTAGGCTAAGGAGTCTGCGAGCTTTGAGGACAAGTGACATGAGGCAACATTTTACAGGAGGCTGGGGCATTTTTAGGGTTAGCTAGGTTGGGTAATTTGGGATATTTTTTCCCACAGTTTTAAGGTTCTTGTGTCCCTATCCATGAAGCCCTGAGGTTACCTGGAGCTGCTGGCTGTTTCCATGGGAGGTGGTGAGTCCTGATGCATGCACAGGATGAGGGTTTCGGAGCAGTGAGGTTCATCCTCACCCACCTTTGCTGACCTGCTCCACCTCTCTGTGCCCAGCAAACACCTCTTGGCAGGTACTTGCTTATCCTACCACTGATTCTGAGGATGAGAGGTTGATAATAACTGGCTGAAATGCTCTGTTGAAATGCAAAAGCAGTGAGCCCTTGCACTCCTGCATGCTGCTTTTCCCATGCACCCTTCCCACCTGCACAAGCAGTAAGGTTGCTGCCCACAGGCACATTGCCATTTGGCCTTTGCTCTTGCCAGACCCAGGTGACAAGCTGAGGCAGTGGGAGCAGGGCCAGGGGTGCAGGAACTCCTCTGTGGGACAGTCCAGAGAGAGAGGAGAGCGGCCCTCCCAAGCTCAGCCTGAGCAGGGGGTTAGCATGAGGACTGAGCTGCTGAGCTAAGCATCATTCCTCATGGAAAAAGAAGAAAAATCAGGCATGCAATCTGATACAATTGCTAATATCTACCAGGCAAAAATTGAGCTCTGAAACAGCTCTGGAGTTGTCTGCTTTGCATTGCTTATCACTGTCCACTCATGCTGGAATATTCCATTCCTGCAATGCCTGAGAGGCTCTCAAGGATCCTGTCACCTCTCCCAGGTCTAGGTTTCTAGTTTTTCCAGACAAACACTTTTCCTGGGATGTTTTGCAAAATGCCCTAGTGACTCACTCTTGTCACTCCTCTTTGCTGGGATAACAACACTAAAGGGAAAAAACAAATGTTATTTACTCCTGGGATCCAAAAATGGCTTTGGCACTGCGAGCAAAATTTAGAAAGACAGAAATAGAGGAGTGATTATGGAGTGCACTGCAATTAAGAGACAGCCCTGTCAGATCCTCCTCTTACAGCTGAAAGCAGAGGTAGCCTGGCTCCATGCATGTGACTGGCCCTGCATGGGATACAGAGCTGCTAGAAAGCTGTGTGGCTGAGAAGGATGCAGCATGCTGCTTACAGCCATGCTTACAAAGCAGTCTGCCCCTCCCCAAGGGACATAACCTGTGGCAGCAGCTGAAAAGCAGGGAGCAGGAACTGCAAGCCAACACTTTGCTCTTTTCTTTGGCTGGTTAAGCCCCAGCACACACACAGGTGTAGGGCAACATCCCCTGCCATGTTTCTTGCAAGCAAATAGAAGAAGAAAAGAGACTCAAGATATACAGTGGAGGTGGCATCTGGGGCTGCATCACTGAGACATATCCATTGCACATCTCCATGGGGATCATCTAGCCCTTCTCCAGCTTGCTTGTGCTTCCCTTTCAGACCCTGCTCCTAACTCTCAAATACACTGACTTTCTTCAGTGGGAGGGTGAAACCCTGTCCTGGTTACCATGTTTCTGCCAGGCCATCAGGGAGACACTAATTTAGCATGTGACATTTGGTGCATTTGTAGGATAAACAGGAGAAAATGCCAGGGAGGTTATCTGCAGCAAGGCACTTGAGCCCTCCTCCAACACGAATAAGACATGGGATGCCAGTTGGCCACTGGCCAGTCATTTGGCCACTGACCAACTGGCTGACATTAGTTTCTTCCATACTTTACTCCTAGACCTGGTGGGAGGGGTGTTTTACAGCAGCAACTGGTTTATTCCTGGGGTAAACAGTAGAAATTGGAGGGTAATTGCAGCAAGAAGTTTGCTTCCTGTTCCAGTGTGAATAATCCTCTGGATGCCAACTGGATGTTAGCCCTCAAATCTGTAAGGCCAATTGGCAGCTGCTCTGCATTTGTCCCTCTTAGGATTTGCAGATGTATGTTGGAAAGTGTGGGAATGGGGATCCCATCAGTCCATCCATCACCACGGCGAGCTGCATCGCCAGCAGCCGCAGCGAGGGACTGCTCCAGGCAGGACATGGGCAGTCCTGCCATTAGGACTTGGCACAGGCAGGGCAGGGGCTATGCTGGGAGGTGTCTGATGACCCAATCCCATTGCTTTCATCTCTTTCCTAGCCTGATCAATGCACATTTTCCTCCTCACAGCCCTGCTGAGCTCTCACATCCATTAGCTGGTAACACAACACTGCATGATGCTGTTTTAGCTCCTGGTTTGTACCCAGACCTCCTTCATCTTGACTTCCACTTCTGCAGTGGAGCCTGGAGGTTAGCACAGGCTTTGGACTGGGAGGAGGCTGCTTGCTGGCCTCAGTGTTTCCAGACTGACTCTCTTAAAATTATTTAGCTAGCTGTGATTTATTCCATTCAATGTTGTCACTACACAAAGGAGGAGGAGATGCTGACCCTTCATTTCCTATCCTTTCTTCTGTTTGCTTTTCTCCTTTAGTTATCCTCCTCTTTGCCTCATCGTGCTGCTGGAATGGAACATAATATACTACAATATCTTTCTTAGATATGCTATCAAGCAACCCATTCCCTCTTCCATCACCTGCCTTACTAGCTCCATTTTTTCTTGTTTCCATTAATCAGATGGATCCTTGGATGTATTTGCTGACTGGTTTTTGAGGTGTCAATATTTTCCTTCAAGGTTTCCTTTATTATTTCACTGTCTTCAGCCTCCTCTCGATTTTGCATCTTGTTGAAATTTCCTAAGGGCTGATGTCTCCAGGCCAAGGAATACTACACTCTTTTCCAACTGGGAGGTAACAACAGCATACAGTCCAAAGGAGGGATGGCTCCACTAGCATTTCATTCTTCTTGGACCTGAGTAGCAGTGGTGGCTTGAAGCTGGATGGCCAGACCAGGCTGACCATTTAGGTGGTGAAAACCCCTCAAACCCATCCAGTGATTTAACTGCAGGAGAAAAAAAGATCAGCTCAGCATGCCCAAGGATGACTTCTTCAAGTTGCTAATATTACTGACAAAAGGANCACTGTGCCTGGACAAAAGGAAATACTTATACAGCTTTGGACTTTTCACATTTTCACCAAGACCTCTGGTGTGTGATTGGGAAAGGAGCCTGGAGGGCAGAAGTGGGAAGGGAGGGAAGAGCAAGGTTGGTGAGTGACCATGGTTGTGCTCACATGGCCAAGAATGTTGGGCAATGCCTTTGCCACATGGCCAAAGAGAGGGATGAACTAGGGAAGTGCTGCTTACTAACACTGCTATTGAGCAGCTCTATTATGAAATGTGGTGAAATAGATTATATTCAAGCAGAATTTGGAATAAATCTCCACCAAGTCCTTAGGCTGAAGCATCCTTGAACTCAAGATAAAGAAATTTCTATCCCTTGGATATGTTGTGTCAACTGAATGTAGCTTTGTGAAATTTATTAGGTTTGCAGAAAGCAGGAGGACATATTTTAGGACAGTCCAGACCTCTCTGGCTGCCAGGATTTCCTCAGGGTAAGTTTGCTAGTGCTCCTTCTCCTTAAAGAAGGGAAAAAAAAAAAAGAGAATTTTCTTAACCTCTTTGTTGGGTACAACTTAAACAAACAAACAAGCAAACAACCTCCATCTGGAAAAAACAAAATCTGGCAAAGAAAATATAGTAAGGGAGGGAAAAATTTTCTCTCACAACTAGTGAACTTTACTCTTTGAGTTGTGTTCATCCTTCAGAAACGAGCAGCTGCCTAAATCATTAGGAAGTTCCTAAGGACTAAGGCTAGCCAAAATAAGTTCTTTTATTGTCTTAAATTTCCTCAATGTAAAATAAATGTAAGCTAAGCTGCTCTAACTGTGGATGCTGCCATTGCTCAGAGAGAACCCAGTTTTGATATGGATGAATTACATCCTTCCTTGAATTGATTTGAGACATGTATATGACCTGAGAGTGTGAACACATGATGTGGCACATCTTTAAGGGGATCAGAGCCATAAGAAAGAGCTCAGAGTCCATGAACAGCCAGGCCAGGCTGGTTCCTAACACACTTCCATGCTATAGCTATGGGAGCACAGGATAATTGCACTTAACATTAAGTGTAATTCCCCATGACTATTGCTCTATGTTTTTCTGGAGTTATCAAGAAAAAAGTCTGCTGAATCTTGATATATTTGGGTTGAGGATAGGGTTTTGGTTGTGAATCACACAGTGCCAGGGATGCAGAGTTTCTGAGTCACAGGCACTGCTCTTTCAATAAGATGCCCAAGAGTGAGGAGTGACAATCCCTTCTTCTGCCACCCTAGAAACTTCTTTCCTCCTGCTAATGCTAGGTGCATGCTTATGGAAAAGGAAACAGCCCTAGCCTTAGTTCTCCCATGGGCTCCTCAGCTCTATGCTGCCTTCCATCAGTAGTTTGCAAGATCATCCCAAGAGGCAGAAACAAAGTGAGAAATGGTGATTTGAATTACGTGCCAATGACATTCCAGCTTGTGCCTTACAGTTGCAGGCAGCCCATCCCTCACCTTCTCTAGCAGTTCATACATTCTGATACAAAACCTTTATTCCTTGACTCTAAAGTTTCTGGACCTTGCTGATGGTTTTCTGTCTTTGGAGGAATTTGATGCACCCTCCTTGTTATCATCAGCTATGGATGCTCTCAGCTTTGCCTCTGGAACTGTCATACAATAGAGCTGAATGAAAGGGGCAATATTCATCCCTATAAAGAGCTCTCTACATCTCTCTTGAATGCCTACAATGCTTCCAGGGAATGCATGTGGCTTTTCAGTGGTTATATTACACTGGAATGAAAACTCCTGGAGGGAAAAAGGTTAGAAGGATCCACTATGTGTGGAGAAGCTGTCAACCTGCTACTTGGCCAGGGAAATCTGGTTCCTTCCAGCAAAGCTAAGAATTAGTCCTCTAGGATATGGAGCCCACTGCTCTCCTACAATGTCCTACACAGCCCAAGCCAAGAGCAAAGAGAGATGCCCAAGTTGTCCATCCAGGATGTGACCCACTGTGCCAATCAGGCTGCTACTGCAGAGCAGTTTCAGGTTGGAAATATCAACAGGGAGGAAGAAAGACTGAACGGCTGCAAGCAGCCACCTTGGGTAGAAATACCTCCCATTGCCTCTTCCCACTGCTCCCATCTCCCAGTGGTTATGGGACAGTGATCCTTCTTATCCTGTACCTACAGGGTGAGTGGAACCTCAGCCAAAACAACTCAAAACTCTGGCTAAACCAGTGCTGGTCCAGCAGCAAAAGCAATTTCCCTTTTCCCAGCACATGCTGTTTTGCAATCTCATACTTTCTTTGGACCTTGCTTACAGAAGAAGGCATGGCAGTGAATCAGCAAGTTAGAATGTTAACAACCACAGCAGATAATTACAGCAACATCTTTACCTTGTAGAAGCAACATCTTAAATTAGATTTCAGTTGCAGATGTCAAAAAGAGGACAAGAAATCAGAAATTCAGGCTCTGTCAGTCTGGGAAAACTGCTTTGTATGGTGTTGAATTGGCTCAGTTGAAAGGAACAGCTGGCAAGAGGCTTTGGGTTTATTCTATTTAATTTTTTTTTTAGTAATCAGTTGTAAATTAAATTCTTTCAGTTGTCTTCTTCTGCTCACAAAGGCTTTCTATTGCCAGGTTAGTGTGTTTGTGTCATTATTTTAGGTGTTGTTTGGATGTGTGTGTAATGCCAAATGGTGTAACTGGCTGACTGAAAGCCTAGGATAGGTGCAAGTTGTTCACAGATACATATGTTCAGGCTTTGAACTTCAAGGTGCAGACTATTCTAGCATCCTTGCCATGAATTAACCTTCAGGAATTAATATTTCAATAGTCTGCCTTTCTGCTGCAGCATTCTGACAACAGCAAAAATAGCTGGTTTACTGCAGCTAACAATAACAAGTTGTCTAGAATAAAACAGCAAGGTGAGGCAAAGGCATCCCAGTCAGCTCCAAACCTACACAGCCTCAGCTTCAAAGCTCAGCTCTTGCAACAGCCCAGACAACATCCCCACTGCTTTGGGTCAGGTGGCAGCTCACGAGCTGTGTCCCAAATGCTGCAGGGTCACCAGGCAAGGACAAGCCAGGTCCCTCTCATGTCTTTCAGCTGGTAAATCCATTGATGTCAGTGGGAATAGTGGAAGTCTGCAAGTCTGAATGAGGATAATGCAGGACTGGGGTGTGTGTGTGTTGGCTTTCTGTCCACTTTGTGCTCTTTATCACTGAAGAGGCTTATGGGATTGTAGGGCTTTGCATGTAGGCATGTAGGGTGGGCAGGAGTCCCACCCACACCTGGAGGCAGGTGTGATATAGGGTTTGGTATTATAAGAAAAAAATCCCTGGTAAATCTGTTAGATGATGGAGGTCTGGGTATTGTAATGCAAACAGAGCACTGGGATTGAGGACTGACTGGCTGACTGAACATTTAGCTCCCCACACAGACCTGCCAGCAGCATGAGTATACCCCAGGGAGCACCAAGAAGACCTCACCCAAGATATAAACCAATCCCATTCCATCCATGGCAACTACAAATGCTGTCTTATGGCATCTGCATTAGCCATACCCTGAGAAATTCACAGTGTGTTCCAAGAAGTTCCATTAAAACAACAACAAAACCCAACAGGGCCAACTAGAAGCAGAGGTCAAGGGAGTACAGCTGAGAGGATGCTTTGCTGTCCCTCAATCCACTCTCTGCACAGCTTGAGAAGAGCTTCATTGTGAACTTGCCCCATTGCTTTGGGTCCTGCCTCATCTCCTTTGGCTGGCTGGTTGAAGTGCTAAATTTCCAGGTGTTATTCTGTCCACAGTGGCTGGCAGCTATTAATAGTCGCAATATATTGGCAACCTAGAATGAAAAAGAGATTTTCATTGGTTAGGGAGAAAGTAAAAATGAGATACCTAAATACAATCAGCAAGTTTACTTTTCTTGAGTCAGAAAACATGAATCATCCTGCAAAATCAGATTAACTTCAAGATTGGTTTCTCATGGTAGTGTTAAGGAATTTCAGATATTTCCATTGGGAAAAGAGTTGTTTCTTTAACCATCCCAAGGTTAGTTCATTCAGTTCCTTCTTGTGTAATGAAGGTTGCCCAAAGGTAAGGAATGTAAAGAGCTAAAAGTGGAGTGGAAAAAAAAAAAGAGAGAGAGAGAGAAAAGAAAAAAGTGAGATTAGGGCAAGATTAAGAGACTAAAGTTGAGACACAAATCAGGCTATTTAAGCTAGGCAGAAAGTTCATAAAAGCTTATGACTGTCTTGTTAAATACTACAGAAAAATATATCACCTCACTGCCAACAGAAGCTCTCTCCAGCCAGCTGTGCCACTGGTAAATAAAGCAACAGAGAAAGCTCTTGGGACACAAGCTTCACAAATTTTCTCTGGTATGTGGTAGTCTTGCAAGTGCCCAATATCTAAGATATGCCTTAAGGCAGCAACAAACCTGTGAGGTTACTGTGAGTAACATAGTGCTCCTGGCTACTAGACTTAGAGATGCCAGAACCCAAATCATTCCAAATCACTTTACAAATCAAGGGTCATAAAGGTTGGGGCAAGTGGCTTAAAACCAGTTTCTATATTGCCTTGTTTTTATACCTATGTTTACTGAAAGGTCATACAAGCAATCTGGGTTTAGGAGGATCTACCTTTTGACTACAGGGCTGAGCTGGGATTGCCCTGTCCTGGCTCCTGTTGGCCATCTGGCTACAGGCTCAACTGTATAACTCTGACAGAGTTATTGTTCCTGTCTGGGTTGCCACATGGCTCTGCCATGGCTGATGAGCCTTGCTCAGTCTCTGAGTTTATCCATTCTGAATTGTAACCTGTGTGGGCAGGAAGCATCTCACTTCATGCTCACATGCTGCCCTGTCTTCCTTTTAACTTCTAACTCCTCAGTTGGCACCATTGTAAAACCAGATACAAAGAGACAAGTCCCAACTTGAAGAAGGCAGGTTGCTTTTCCTGGATAAACTCTGAGAGGTGCTGGTTTTATTTCTGTCTTTCAATTCATGAGTTATTTTATTACTTCCTTTCTCTTAAGGCACTAATATTTGGTAGATGGACCAATAATACGATGGATTTTTGAGTAATGCATTTTCCCACTCAGTCTAGCTTCAGAGGACTTCTACAACAGCCACAGAAGTGTCTGTTTCTTCTCCAGCTAATATTGACCTATTAATAACACTAGACAGTGATTGCTTTTTCTTATTTAGCCTTCTGTAGGCTGCTGCTGGTTTTGTAGATGCCTAAGACAGCTCAGTGCTGCCTTTTGATTTGACTGTACCATGGCAGATGGAGCATCAGCAAAGATAATCATGCCCAAGTCCTCCAGCCTGCACAGTGACAACAGCCCCATGGAGGAGAGAAATCTGTGCTCAGCACCCATCCTGCTTGGCAGCAGCCACTTCAGAGTGGCACATGGCCTAAGACCAGCTCCTTTCTGCCATTGTCAGCAGGGAATGGCAAGAGCATCCAGAGGGTGATTCATCCACCCAGCACCGGATGGGGTGAATCACCCTCCAATAGTCATCATCTCCCACCACCAGTGACTCCAGAGGAATTGCAGACAATCAGCTTTAAATAGATGTCTAACTTTGTATCAGTGAACTGACATGAAATTAATCCTCTCCTATGGGATTTGCTCTCTCAGGTCAGTTAACCGTATCCCATCACTACTTTCTTTCGGAACATCCTCCAAGTCATGATATATATGCAGGAAAAATCTTGCTCCTTGGACAATGGTGGGAATTTTCTGAAGGTTTTTGGTTTGGGTTTTTGTCTTTTTGTTGGGTTTTGGTTGGTTTTTTAGGCAATCACACTGAATCAGCAGTGCTGAGCAAGAGCACAAAGTGAAGCTGCAACTACGCAGGTAGAAATTTTGATGCAGAGGGTGAATAATATTTCAAAGTGAAAAGTACCATGCTATTTTCACCTCCTGCTTTTCAAAGGAGTAGAGGGAGAGAGAGGAGAAGGTCCTCACTGAAAATCCTGAGTTAGGTTTTTAATAATGTAGATTTCTCCCCCACTTTCATCCCCTCCTTTTCCTCCACGTGGTGAGAAACTTCCCGAGGTTGCCAATGGCACTAAAACAGTCAGTCCACTTTCAGAATTTCAGTCACCTCTTAAACACTTAGAGGCTGAATTGAGTGAAAACCCGTTTTCAGAAGAGTTTCCAAGGAAGTAGAAAGTTTCCACACCCTGAATCTTGCACTCAAAGAAATGGAAACAGGATCACTGCTGCCAACAGCCTGAACTGTTGTATCCCAGGCTGCTGAATGCTATATTCTGTCACAAAAATGTGGCTATGCTTGGTGCTAGATTAAAACACACAAACACACTTTGAGAAGTTTAGCTGAACAGCATGTGACTTGTTATTTGGGTTTTTTGCATACATTTTCTGGGCATAATGTTGCTTTTTTAGTGGCCTGATGACAAGTAAACTCAGATGAAATTGCACAGCTTGTGTTTTGCACAAGTCCAAGCTTTGCCATCAGGATGACAGGGAGGAATGTGCCTCCTATCAGAGGCACCTGGATAAGAAAATCTGTAGATCAAATTGTTAATGAATGACTATCCAGGGAGGGTATTTGCTACTTGATCTTTTACTAATCTTACCTGTTTATGGTTTAAAATGGAAATACTGGGCTTCCCACAGTGCTACAGGAAAAATAAATGTTGACTAGAACAATGAATTGACACTTTACCCTGGAGATCACAGATATTTGAAGACTCCTACTTGGAAGGACAAGTGAAGCTTCCATTTGTGACATTTGGAAGTGCTGAGCCTTTCCACTGTCCAGTGAGGAGGGCAAGACTTGTATCCAGGTTTTTTCATTCCTTCTCCCAGTAGCACCCAAGTTGGGCACCAGTAGTGAACCATGTCGTCGTCGTGGCTAGGCTTCAGGAACAAAGCTCCAGGGAGGGCTCCATCCATGCTCCTCATCAGTGCCTTTTCCAAGCGTGCTGATAAAAAGAGGATAGCGGATAGCACCCTCGAGCCTGAGCTATGGATTTTTTTAGGTGAGACACAGCATGTGCAGAGCTGGACCCACCCTTTAGTCCTAAGGTTCATCTGCCAGGGCCTAGCAAGCTTGGACGCTGGCAGCCAAGTCCTTAGGATGGAGGTTTAACCTCTTAGCTGGAAGGCCTTCCAGGGCTAAATGAGCTCCATCTGCCCGGGTTTGGAATCAGAGTTGTCCTTCTCCTAGGATGACTGCCAGAAGGCTAATGAGCTCATCCTACCCATCCAAGGATTCTAGGAACATGGGTATCACTGCCCACACTTTCCCGTGGGCAATGAGTTTAATGCTCCCTCTGCTGTGGGCACAGTTATGGCACCAGGGGCCACAGGAGACCACAAGTGATTTTCAGACTGTGCCTGAGTGAACCATGTGGAGGGTTAACTTCACAGCTGACAAAGCTGCTCAGCTCCTGGAAGGTGCTGTTATAGATTAGCTCTCTTTCTCCAGCTTGCAGCTCAGATAGAGCTGAGCACCAAACAGCAAGGGGCATTTCTGCTGCTGGAGGTGTGTGATGAAAAAACTCTGAAGAGCTCTGGTGGACAAGTCCTGTTGGAGGTGGGTTTAACTTTCTGCCAATTCCAAAAGACTTGACAACACCAGTAGGAACTTTATAATAAGCAAAAGCTAGAGTTTAAAAGCCTTTCCTTTCTGCTCACCCACTCTACGCAAGAAGATTTATTGCTTACAATGTTCCATTTAATGACTACTTTCATGCAAGGGAAAGCATAATAAAGTAAAAGGCAATATTGCATTTTAAAATTCACCTTCATTCAGGCTTGTCTATGAAAAAAACTCTTCCTGGACTTAGAGGCTTTGGGTGAGACATTATCAAGTCCCCATTGTTTGACTCTGCCTGATGATATTGTAGTAACCACTGATGATCCATTCAATCACCTCATGTCAATGGCTTTATCTGATTTCCAATTCAGGGGAGGGTATAAATAATAACAAAGCTGTGTAGGGATTGGTAGTTAAGTGGTTCAGAAGTGTTGGTTGAGAAATTGGAGAAAACATTCCATGATATTTTGGGATTCCTCTGTGCTAAACCCTGGTATTTGCTGCCAATGTCAGGCTTAGTCTTGTTATCATCTTGGTACAGAACAGTAAAGCTGAATTAAATTATTATGATTAAATTGTTGTTATGTAAAAGCAAATTGCTTCGCATTGCTTTTCCTATTATACAATAGAAAGCAGTTTGTAGATAAAGTAACCAATAAAACAAAACAAAACTCCTTTCCAGAAAATCCTTCTCCTTTAAAGTGTGATCAAATACTAAAAGCTTTGTGACGAGCAAATAAAGTCTGTGAACAAGGCTTGTTTCTCTACAAGCAAACTTATTCTCCATTCCAAGCCAGAAAAAAAAAAGAAATCATCACCTTTTCCTGTTGATAAATTTCAAGATCAAAATGCCAAGTCATGGGTGGGTTAGGAAAATCTTGTTTATAATCAAAGGCTTGGCAGCATTCCTACATTTTTTACATTTTAATTATACACTCCATTGGCATCCTGCTATAAAGACAACACTTTCTGGAAACTCCCAATTATTTACATGACTAAGGCTTAATTGGATCAAGGATTCTTGCTCTTTCTTCTCTCTTCTTTCCTCCTTTCTTGTCTTTTTTTGTTTGTTTTGTTGTTGAATACAGAACTGTCATTATCATTCCTTGCTCCTGCTGGAGGTTGGTAGCAAACACAAGCAAGACTTTGGTCTTTATGTAGCATTTAAGACAAATGCCTTAAAGGAATCAGGATCTATATCTTTCGAGGAACTCTGAATTATTGGTGCCAAATCAGATTAACAGTTCCTATAAAACTGATGGAAGTGTCCAAGTTTTGTGGTTTTCCACTGACTAGAAGCTTGTGGATATGGCTTTGGTACCTACTTAGGAGCATTAATCCCCACTAATTCAGAGCATCTGAACTGAGCTTTACTGCAGTGTAACTAATTCACTGGAAAAAACATAGCTCAGATGACCATTCCTAAGTAGCCATGGGGAAGGAAAAGAAAACTGGATATAATTTTTTGATCCATGAGGAGCATCAGGAAGCCCATGAAGGCAATGATGCTGCCTGAGGATACCCAATTAGGGACTAGGATGCTGGATGCTGGGTGTTAAAACCTCAACACCACATCTCCAAAATCTGGATGGGCTGCAGGACTTGTGCCCTGTGTTCATCACAATGTGGATGTCAACTCTTACCTGCTCAGCATGCATAAGACATGTAATTTAATTCTTCTAAGAATGAAAGACAAAAGCATTTGTAAGGTGTTCTAAGCTTTGCTTTTCCAAGCATTAAAAATGAAGATGACAAGACTTGCTCATTTAACCAAAATGTAGTGCAAATTATATGTCTGCATTAAAAAAAAAATAAAAATATTCAAGGCACTATTATCTTCTCCCCATTATAAACCAAATTCTAATTCTGGTAATTACAGCTGTGCCTCCCTTTTTCTCTCTGTTTCAATAGGTTCAACACACTTCACTTCTTGTTGCAGTTTCTCACAGTGAGGACTCAAAGTGAAAAGCACTGTTGAATTGGAAAATATTATTATTACAGTAATAGTCATAAGGAATTGGATTTGCACAAAACTATAAAGCAAAACACACTGAGATGATTCATTATGCATCACATGGAGAAAGACGTAATGTTGTTAATATGGGAGAACAGATGTGGCTATGTATTTTAAGTATCTCTTTTTCTTTTCTCTGATGAAAGGTTGTGTTTTTTTGTTGTTTTTCCAAAAAAAAAAAAAAAAGAAAAGAAAAGGAAGAGAAAAACCAACCTGATCTTGATTACTGGTACTATTGAGAAAGTTCATTGGGAAATGAAAGCACTCACTGCCGTTGCCATTAATCTCATTTTATGTTCATTTGGCTTTTACTGCAGAAAGTAAAAACTCTTGGGTTTTCTTTCCTAGCTGGTCCCATATGTGAGTTAAAGCAAAGTTGACAAGCAAGTCCTTGACGTAACCTCACGCACGCTGTGGTTAGGAGCTGTAGAGCAGCAATGGCCCAGATGTGCTTCCCTCACTTCATTCAAATTAATGGGGCTTTAATTAAAAATGCCAACACTTTGTTTTGTTTTCTTTTAAAGAGACATGGTTAAGGGAGATAGTTTGTTGGGGGTCATANCCCTGCTCAGTGTGGGGAGGTTGGAACTAGATGATCTTTAGGATCCCTTTCAACCTGCCCATTCTAGGATTCTATGATTGTTAGCTAGCTGGGGTTTTTTTTTGGATGATGAAGTTGTTTGGATGTGTGTGAGAAGGACAGTTCATCACTATTCTGTTCTGTCACACCTCAAGCATTTGGTGCAGGGACCAAGAAGGTGCTGGGGAGTTCATGTGCTCTGTATAACACCATCCTGGGATTTTAAACCTGACTGCACTCCCACCTTGCCTACAGGAGTGAGGTCAGTTTGTCACTGTCTGATGGCTAATTCCTCTGCCCTAAGTGACTGAACTCCCTCTCCAGTGGCTCCATCCTGCAGACACAACATATTTTAATATCCTTTATTGCACAGGTCAGTGGAAGACAGGTCTATAGAATTTATGAGATGATCCTTCTGGATTTTAAAATTATATGATATGTTTATACAGTGGAGGTGCTCCTTATGGACCCTGGAGGACTTATTTGACATGCACAGGATTTTTTTCTGTCTGTATTATACAAGGAACTGCCTCTTCTATTCACTGTACTGGGAATAAGGAGTAGATGTAGCCTCTAGATTATCTGCTTTTAAGATCCAAGTCAGTTAAAGATGAAATTTCAGGAAGTCTCAGGTAACGCAGAGCACAAAATGGATGAGGAAACCATTTGAGCAGAAGGAGTCTGGTTCTAGAGATAATTTAGGGGAGCAAATATGATTGTTGGGTCTGACCTTCCAAAGGAAATGCTTTGGAAACCATCCCATTCACAAGACTTCTCATGCTGTGGAAGAGCAGCAATGCCCTGTGCCCACTACCCATGGTGGCTGCTTCCTGTCAGGGAAGACAAAAGTCATGTCAGAGCAGAGATTTTATTGCTGCTCAATTCAGGGGAGATAGAGGCAGGTGGAGAGCATCACCAGGGTCATGTCCACATGCAGCAATGCCCACCTCACCCTGGATGCCCACGAACAGCCGGTGCTCAGCAGAGGGATGCAGCTCCCAGCTGAGAGGATGCTCTGCCAATGCTCTGCCCTCTGCCAGCAGCCCACCCTCTTGGCCCTGATTCCATCCTCGTGGGGCTGCCCCCACCATAGATATAGCCAAAAGCAGCTCTGCTAGCACGTGGCTGGGAGAGCTCCTGCAGAGAAACCTCACGTGCCACTGTTCAGTAACCCTCCTGATTACTGTCACTTGCTAGACACTGTTTTATAAGCACCCAAAGACTTGCTAGGTCTTAGCCACTGTTGGAAGTGATGACTTTTTAATGGCAACCAGCACGCTTGAAAAATTCCCTGAGATTGAACAACATTCTGGAGACAGTCATGTCCCTGGGGAGCCAGCTGCCTGCCCTCTCATTGCTCAAATATTGAGGTTAATTGGGGAAACAGAGAGCTTTGAATTACCACTGCAGGATAAAGACATCTACGTGCTTGTTTTTAATGCTTTGGTTCAGATCCTTGTAAAAGTCCTGATGCAAGTTTTAGCTGTTATTAATCACATTAAGCTAGTGGACACATTTTATTAGCTGGCAGCAAGTTTATCCTGTGTACTGTAAGTGAGGCTGTAACAAGATTCCCACTTGGTTTTTGTTTGCTTACTTGGTAGTGCAGCTAGGAATGGGAGGATGCTGAAAACAAAACCTCTATTTAGGCCACATAATCTACTTCATTAAATATCAGTGATGCTGGGTAAGGCTCACTTGGGGACCTGTTAATGGGAACACATCTGCTGTGTTCATAAAAATAAAAGATTGGCTATAAAGTGATTAATTGCTGTTAACAGAAGCAGGCCTTTTTTGGGGAAGGCAAATGTGTGGCACATTTGGATGCTCAGAGCACTGCAGACATTGCACAGACCAGCACAGCTCTTGCTAAGTTCAGTTTGCAGCACTGCAAGGAGAGCTCAAAGGGTTGTCCATGCTGGGATGGCTCAGATTGGGCCACATCACCTCTGGCTGGCAATCCTACCTCCCCCAGACCTTCCCAAGGTAACTGGAAAAGAGGTATCACTACCTTTTTCTGATGCAAGTGCATTTTATTAGCAGTATTTGTATTACAGTAGTCACAAGAGACCCTAATCAAACTGGGGCCCTCTTGTGTTAGACATTGTCCAGATGCATAACATAAACCAGTTCTTCCTTTAAGAACTTAAAGGCTTGCAGATAAGCCAGAACATAGGAAGGGAAAACCAGACACAAAGTGGGGAAATGCCATGACCTGCCTGAAGTTTTAGAAGACAACTGAGATCTCATAGGTCTCAGTTTAGGATTATTGGACTATACCTTCTTTATGGCTGGGAAAGGATGTCTGAGATGCTCAGCAGTGAGACACAAGCTTACAGCCTTCAGCAGAGCCATGGTGCCATATTCCTGCAGAAGACCTAGGGCAGGCTTGGCTCTGGCACAGGGGTGCTGAGCAGCTCAGATGAAAAGAAAACACTTGTATTGGAAGATGTTTAGGATGCTTGAATAGAGAGCTCAGAAACATTCCCAGGGTACAGTGACTCTGTAAGAAGGCATGTCATACCCTTTCAAATGGATAGCAAGTATGAGCCAGAATGGCAGGAGAATACAGCTTATTTCCAGGCAGCTCACTAGCACATTGATTAGAGTCCAGATGAAGATAAAAAGACTAGAGATCCAATGCACAGTGCTGGAATTGTATGTTTCTGTAGAAGATCTAATGTATTCATGCTGTCAGGTCACATACATTAGACCTAGAAACCTGATGTTTTCTTTCTTCTTTTCCCCCCCTTTTGGGGAGCACTTTGAGCAAATAGATTGAATGAGACATTTGCAAGCATGGAGCCCATTAATAACACAAGGCAAAGGCAATGCTGCAGTCTCATTCATACTGCTCTTGGGAGCCAAGGAAATTAAAATCCTATACATTTCTTTTCTGCACTGGGGAAATCAAAACCAAACCATGAGATGGGGCTGATTAGAGACAGGTGAAATGTCTGTTTGTTTTTAAAGCTTTACAGCTCTCATTTTGATAATCCCTAGATTTTCCAAGTGCATTCTGCAGATACCAGAAAAGAGATGGCTGTAAGAGAAGAAAACAAGTCTGAAGACCATCTGAGAACCAGGACTTTTTTTCAGATGCCAAAGAACAAAAGATGCTACAGCAAAGGCTCCTGAGAGCTGCTGGAGACACCCATCCTGTACTTACTGTAATTCCCCACACCCTAAGACCTGTAAGACTGTGAACCTGTAGTCCAATTTGTGCTAAAATGATAGCTTCCATGCATCTATCAGAATGAGAAAACAGACAACAATGATGAAATTCTGCATGTGCATATGTTGTGTACATAAGATTAACTCACCTATACAAGGCTATGTTGCTACTGTATACAACACACATCTTACTCAAGGTGCACAAAGAGCCATGCCTGTGCATACAAAATCCTCAGTACTGATCCTTCTCCAGGCAACCACTGCAAATCAGGATGCAGATGTCCATTAGATGAGTATTAAGTGGGCAGGCAGACATCAAAATGACTTTGTCACGAATCTGATGTTCTCATCTAAATAGATATAAATGATCTCGTTTTATAACTGCTTCCTCCAGTCAACCTCCTATGATATCCCAGACTTGCTAACATTCTTTTTATTGCTGCCATCTGATTGTATAACTCTCCACTGATAGCAGCTCTTCATATTGCATCGATTAGAAAGAGAACAGGAAAATGAACAAAATGTACTCATTCTGTTTATAGTTTGAGCTATAATTTTGTGGCCCTCCTTGGACGCCTCCACAGAAGAATCAGATGCACTTTTCTCCATGTTTGGCAACATGCTCATAATTTGGCTGGGAGCTGTGTCCAAGTTTACTCAGCTCTTGCGCTTGCCTGCTCTCACAAATGGCTTTTTTTAGGACATGTGAGGTGGACCAGGCTCCTGGTGCAACTGCTGAGACACAGCAGGAGCTTCTATTCAATAGAGAGTTTCCAAAAAGGTTGTTCATCAGCTCTTGATAACCTCCCACTGCTGTGTGATTGGGGTATGAAGGGTCTGACCTGATCTTTGAGGGAGGTGGATGATGATGGACTAGGCAGAGGTTATAGAATCATAGAATCCTAGACTAGTTTGGGTTGGAAGGGACCTCTGGAGCTCACCTAGTCCAACCCCCCTGCAGTGGCCAGGGACATCCCCAACTAGAGCAGCTTGCCCAGAGCCCTGGCAAGCCTCACCTGCAATGCCTCCAGGGATGGGAACTCAACCACCTCCCTGGGCAACCTGGTCCAGTGTTCCACCACCCTCGTGGGGAGGAACTTCTTTCTAATATCCAGTTTAAATCTACTCTTCTCCAATTTAAAACCATTGCCCCTTTCCTTTCACTGCAGGCCTTTGCAAACAGGCCCTCTGCAGCCTGCTTGGAAGTTCCCTTTAGGTCCTGGAAGGTCACTAGTAGTTCCCCTGAAGCCTTCTCTTCTCCAGGCTGAACAATCCCAGCTCCCTCAGCCTGTCCTCAGAGCAGAGGTGTTCCAGCCCCTGAGCATTCTCATGGCCTCCTCTGCACCTGCTCCATCAGCTCCATGTCCTTTCTGTGTTGAGGGCTCCAGAACTGGACCCAGTATTCCAGATGAAGTCTCAGCAGAGCAGAGTGCAGTGGCAGAATCACCTCTCTGGCTCTGCTGGCCACGCTTCTCTTGCTGCAGCCCAGGATGCCATTGTGCTTCTGGGCTGCATCCTGTAGCTAGGAGCACAAGGTCATTACTATTCATTGAGGTAAGCAAGCTCACAGCCTGCTTTTATTGGCAAAACCTTGCTCCTTTCCCCATCTGAGCATGCTGCAAACCTTGTCTTTTCTTGATGTGAAGGGCTGGGATGGACAGCGGACTCATTTTCAGGTGTGAAAAAGCTATTTTCTTGCTTTACTGTACTTTGGCCAATTTGGTGATGAATGACTCAAAAGTTTAAGGTAGTGTGAATCTGATTTTTTTAAGAAGTGGGAAGAGAAAAAAAAATTATTTATTTATCTCTCCTTCCATGACAAAAATTCCTATTTAAATTGATCTAGTTTTTATAAGATCACTTATTTCCTTTAAGACCAAGTGGTAGAAATCTCTTCTATATACCAAGGAAAACCCTTTGACCAATATATTAAGTAATTAAAAAGCTAGTGCCTATCTTGCACAATGTATCTCAGACATAAAGAGGAAAAAACTATAAAGGAGTTTGGTAAAACCCTCTAACACTGAGAATGCAACTCTGTGCAAACTGGGATAGAATACTATTTTTTAATAGGTTCATAGTCAAGCTAAAAGATTTTATGTGGCTAATTCCCAAATGAAAGCCCACCCTGGTTACCCTTATGCACTGCTGCTGGAAAGTGAGCACCATAGCTTTTGTGGGAATACAAGCTTTTCCTGTGTCACCATGAAATTTCTCTGTATATGGCTACATAAAAAGGCTAATCAGAGGAAAGGGAAATTGAATCCAGCTTCCTCAGTTTCCCTGTTTACTGAATGAGCATAGTGCACCAGTCCTGTTTTTGTTGTATTTCTGTAGTCTTTACTGACTGAGGTTTCTCCCCAGGTAATAACATGATTTTTTTTCCCAGGCCGAAGAATCTCACCACTCTTGCAGTGGTTGTTTAGCTGTTACTAGACTAATGATGTACTCATACTGCAGAGAGGGAGATAGGGCTAGATATTGGGGAAAAAAAACCCTAATCTGTGGACAAAATGTTGCAATAGTTAGGGTAATGGAGGACTAGAAAGCTGTAAGAGATCATTTGTGGTTGTGCCAACGGATGCCAGCACAATGCTCATTGGGATGAATGAACTTGCCTTCAGTCAAGCTATCAGCTCCACAGTCTCTCAAGGTTTTGCATAGTCCTATTTCATAATGCAAGGCAAAAAATTGTCACTGGCAAAATAAAGATTAAATAAAGCATGAGTAATGTGTATGTAGATCTGGAAGATATCTTGGCACTGAGATCAGTTTCCTGCTCTGACGGATTTAGAAGTGCTCAGGTTCCTGCTGTGACTGGAAAGTTGTTTCAGAACATCTTTCCTGTGATGCTCAGAAATCTGCTTCATGTTTCCACCCTCTGTTTACTCACAACCAGTTTGATTTTGGGCCAACATTGTCCTTTAGCTTAAATAACTATCTCTCTTCCCTGGGGGTTTATCTGGATTATTTATAGAAAGCAATCCTTTTCCGAGCCTTTTCCTCCTTTTCCTAGCCTAAACAAAGCTATTTTAGTTCCTTCTCCACCACCCTGATTTCTCCACATCTTCCTCTGCACCTGCTCCATCAGCCAGATCCTGGCTGGTCCCAGTGCCCCACACAAGGCAGGGACTTTCTTTCTCCCTCCTGAACACACTGATTTTGTACCCATCTCAATCTTCAGCTCTTGTTACACTTATGGTTCACTTATCCTCTGGTCTTTAATGTAGCCACATCTGTCTTCTCCTTTCCCATTTGTGATTTTTTTGGAGGCCTGTTTATCACAGAAGCCTCTGTTGTTTGTCCCTCATCTCATTTCCATGCCATCTTTATCAGCAGGAGGAGGTATGTGGATGGGCAGTGGTACAGAGATGTTATTTTTGGCTTTCTACTGCTATGACAATATAATTTTCCTGATTTATGATTGAAATCCTATAAATAGGTCACTGACACCTTAGCCTGGGCTTGTTATCTGTGATCCCTTTATAGCCCATCAGAAGGTTCAGGTTTGTCTCATCCTCAGCCTTGTGCCTACAGATGGATAGAACAACATTGTGGAGGTGTCTGTTTTTCTTCAGGGAATATGAAAGGAGGCCAGGGCAAGAGCCCAGGATTAGTCATCTCACTTTTAGACACCCTGAAGTCAGATAAGATGAATTTTGCTTTCATATAGAAGTTTGCAATCAGCAAGGTAGTGATGGCTTTTGGATGTGCCAGTTCTAGCTGTTGAGCAGGAGCTGCCAAACAGCAAATCAATGTCTTTTTGGAAGAAGTCATTTTGTCTTACTCATTTGGGGCATCTGCATATGAAGATAGAATGAGAGTTTCCTACCTCCCCAGCATCAACTGAAACTTACTCTTTTTAGAGCCTGGTGTGGACCGTGAGGAAGTGATGTTGTGGCTAGGCTTCGCGAACCAAGCNTTATGGCACCAGGGGCCACAGGAGACCACAAGGGATTTTCAGACTGTGCCTGGGAAGTGATGTAAGTGCTTCCGAAAATGTCTCTAACTGTGTTTGAAACAAATCTAGTGAGTTTGAGGTTGGTCACTCTCAGCCCTGGGCTAGACAGCTCCTTGCTCTACTCTACAACAGATCTACCAGGGTGAGGGTTGAGGCAATTCCTGTTTGGCAGAACCTCACCTGTGTATCCTGCTCTGATGGGACCAATCCTCAGTTTCCCTCTGCCAGAGGGGACTGCACTCCTTCACTTCTCTTCCTAAAGCCTGTACATCAGGCAGCCATCCCAAGGGAAGTGAGAGGCATGTAAATCCTTGGACTGTGTGTTGTGATGGAATCTGGGCAAGAAAAAGGACTTGGAGGTCGTGATGGAAAATATTTTTTGAGAGCAGTTACTCTGGGGCAGCAGCTTTGCTCAGCAAGTGTAGGAATTATTTTGGTGTACAATAAATCTCTGTAGTTCTGCAGTCTAGCTTGTCAGCTCTCCCTGAGAGCATCCTCCCCAGCCCAGAGCCTGACAGGTTTACCTCTGGATACCATGCCTCACAGGGCTGTTAGCAATTCATTACATTTCTGTCTTCTCCTCTGTTACTTACACAAGCCTTCCATGCTGTGTAAAGTGCAAACATTCCTTTTTCTTTGTAGAGATTGTTCCACAGACACTTGGGAACAGCTTCACCCTAGACACCATGTTCACTTAGCAGTGCCTCAAGTCAGGGCACTGACTTTAAATGCTCCTGCTATGAATTTGGAGTCCTGAATATCCAAGGCAGATGCCTGAAGAAAACTCCCTGCTATGGCAAGGGTAAACTGATGACTCAGGAAAAGGAAAACCAGCATCTCTCTCAGTTTTGCAGTTTGCTACCAAATGTGACCCTGCTGGAAGAGGACTGGTTTCACTTGGCTTCTGAGGCAGGGAGTTAAGAACTGCTCAGATGTCTTTGGGTAACTTCAGTGAGAGTCTGCTGGCACATGTCAGTACAGTGAAAACAACACAGACATATTTCAGGCTAGGTTATTAGCAGAATGGGAAAGAAAAACCCTACAGATACCTAGTAATTAATCTTGTTCCTTGAACTTTGCTCATGCTGTTTCTCTTCTCCTCGAACTTTCTGTTTAAAATCTTCAGTAGAGGTGGAGAGCTAAGAGGAATAAAAGTCTCAGTCCTGAATGCATTGCTGAGACAAAAGAAAATAAAACTAAAGTGTTTTGAGCCTGACTGTTCATGGCTGTCACCTGGGTTTTATATCATCTCTTAAATGCAAGCCCAAATGCTAAGAGTTGTGTAGCTAAATATCCAGTCTCTTTACCTTACTAGATCTTTTGTTTATCAGTCTGACTAAAGATTATATAGAAAGCAATATTCCCATTGGATGCTTTATTTCAAGGAGGGAAGCAGTGGAAATGTTAGTGTTGAAAACCAGCTATTTGCAGCAAGACACTGCCCTGCAGAAAGTGCTCTGTATCCTTCATGGAAAACACCAAAAGGGTTTGGGAAAACAGGCAGCATATTTCATTTGAAACCACCATCCTGATTCTTCCCACTCAGGAGTGGCTTTAAATAGGAAGTGGTTTTTTTTCTGTAGCTAGTTGGAGTTAAATCATTTCCCCTTACAAACACACTGGCAGACACATTCAGCTGGACTTTGGGAGAAGCAGCTTGGATGTGAATGGAAAGCTACTGGCTTGGGAAGATGAGCAGAGGAGAGTCTGCACTGCAAAGCACAGGACTGTGCATGACCTAGGAAGGAAGCAAGAGGATGTTTCCGAAACCCATAGCATATAATAATTCACTTTAATCTTCCGTTGTTGTCTTGCCTCAATAGCAGGGAAATAAAGCAAAAAAATCCCCTCCAGTGGAGATTTCCTAGAGCCTCCTGGTTTCTGACTGTCAGCTGGAGGAGCAATGTTGTCTGATAGCAATGGGTGTAGCTAAAGAGCTACCTGGGGGACAGCATTTGTGCTGGGTCACACAAACCCTTGCTTTGCCCTTTGGAAATGGATCAGGCNGCAGCTTGGGAGCCTCTGTCCCCTCTCCAACATCATTTCACCAGGACAGCATGAGACCATTGGTAGGGAGATGCCTGCTCCCAGAGCTGGGGACTTCTTGTTTTTCAACATCCTAGAAGGGAAAGATGGTCCCAATAAAATAACTTCTGAACAAATAAAGAACTTATTTGATACAACAGAGGAGAAATCACATTCCTAGCAGAGCTATGGGACTATTAGAATCAGCAAACAACTTTTTCAGCCTCTAACAATGAGCACATCCCTAAATGCCTCTGAAATTTTCCTCCCCTCCCTTTTTTTTTTGGTACATCTCAACTCATACTGAGCTGTAGATGCCTGATGGAAATAACTAAGCAACAAGAGGTATTTCTTGGTTGCCATTTCCATAGCCTGGAAATGGAGGTGCTGTTACCAGCCTGGAGAATGTTGTTTGCCAAGAGGAGAGAAGCAACTTGCTATTTAAGACTTTGTCAAACTCCCATTGGGCTTCATCACCTCTGACAGATTGGTGAGTCACCAAGAGGAAGCATTTTACTGCTATCCTGTTTGGTCAGCAGGTGGAAGGGAAATAGCTCTCCCAAACCCTGGAAAAAATTAATTTAACAAGACTTTCAGCATAGTCTTAGTGCTTTTGGCCTCAGGCTCAGTTTCAAGTAGTGCCAGCAGTTTTCTGGACACTTTACAGAGGAAGACAACAAGACAACATCCTTGGCCTAAAGGAATTTTTTTAACCCTATGTAATTTTTGTGCTACTTCCCAGCTTCTCACACAGTAGTGTCTTCCCCCAAAACCTAAAAAGCTCTTTTCTCTTGTTAATTTTTCCTCTGGTGTTTCAGAATTTTTACTTCTGCTCTCCAATAACTTTTCCTGCAAGATGAAAGCTATTACATTTTCTTAAAACTACAGGGTAGGGTTTAAAGAGGACTTGAGTAGTTCATAAACTTCACAAATTCACCCCTAAAGAAAAAAAGAAATTGGAGACTTCTCTTTTTTTCATAATCCAATGAAAATAGGATAATGAACATTGCTGAAGAAATCTGAGAAAAATATTTCCCAATAGGAATTTAGGGAAAAAAAAATAAAAATGTTCTATTTCTACCAAGAACATTTCCTAACTGGAACCTCAGCCAGCTGAAGTGCTGGTGGACAAATTATAATATCCCTAATTTCAGGGGCTTTTTAAGAAAATGAACTCTTCTGTAATGTTAACTTGTTTGCCAAATATCACTTCCAGGGTGTTGTGCTCCTTTGCCACAGACTTGAGCAAGATTCAGCAAGGTGAGAAGTGAGTGTCAACAGTGCAAGATGTAGTGATTTACACAGCATTCCAACTGGGACCAGCTGGGTTCTCTGGTTGCCCTCAGCTTCATCATAACACTAAGGGAATGACAACACAAGCATGAGAACTGAGGTTTTGGATGCTGCCATCTCTGCTTTCCCCTGACAGATAAGCTGTGAGTTCTGCTGGTGAGGTTTCACTCCTTGGCACTGAGTAAGACCTCAAATGTGCACAGACAGCACTCAAGAGAAGAAGGTTGTGTGTTTCTGAGAGAACTCCATAACAGACATCAAGCCCTGAATATCCACCAAGCATTCAAAAGGCACTAATAACATTTAAGCTTTGCTTGCATATATCTCTTGCATTATCATTGTTGGTCTTCTACCTTCTTTATTATGGTCCTCTAAAAGAACCATAGGGTAATCCAGCTCCTTAACCAAGCCTTGGATATAAATTAGCTTTAAAAACCTTTTAGAGCCAATTTTTCTCACTGTTTATACATTTCTGGTTCAGCAGATATCCATCTCAGAACAGTAATGAAGAAATGGGTCCATTGTTCAGTAAAGTATATAAAAGCCCTAAAGTTTCCTTAAAGATGTTCCAAAGTGATACATGATCTTGGATGCTCAAATCTGAGACATATAAGAAATGTTTTAAAAATATTCCTAAATAAATTAAGTCACTGGGTCAATTCCAGCCAAGCTGATGAGAGAACAATGCATAATAAAGAGAGAAAGACCCTCTGACCTTCATCATGTGCCTGTTTCTGTTACTAGGTCTAAAGAGAGGGTTTTGGAAAGCCCTGCAATGTTTTGACACACACACACACACATATATTTCATTTTCAGGTTCCACCTGGGACTTGTAGTAGCTGCACAGCAAGGAGAGCAATTGCTTTTGTGGTTTCTTGCTGGCTGGGACCAGAGGCTGATGCACCAGAAGTCTTACGAGAAATTCTGCTTTGTTGGGATTTCCTGACTCTGCACACAAAAGCAGCCCAAGCCATTCAGCTGACACACTTACTGGAGCCTGCAGATCATTTTCCTCAACATAGATTGATTTGGGAACCTCTGCTTTTCACCCACTCCTCTTTGTTACATCCTATGGACTTCCTGCATGCTGGAGTTTGCACATAGTTTTTTATGAAACATCACTAAGTGTTGTGGAGAGCCATTGTGCTCTGCTAAAGCACTGCCAGCCCAGGGAGAGCTCTATTTCAATTGCCAGGAAGAGATTTCTTGTTACTGAGGTTTACTATGCATCAGCTGAGCNCCTGAAGCCTTCCCTTCTCCAGGCTGAACAACATCTTGATGTCTTGAGAAGAATCAACACATTTGGGTTTTTTCAGCTTGAAGAAGAGAAGGGAGTCTGATTGCAGCCTTTCAGTACTTCAAGGAGCCTGTAAGAAAGATGAGAACAGACTTTAGAGCAGGGCCTGTTGTGACAGGAAAAGAGGTGATGGTTTGAAACTAAAAGGAGATATAGACTAGATATAAGAAGAAGATATTTTTACACTGGTGGTGGTGAAACTGCTGCCCAGTTTGCCCAGAGAGGTGGTAGATGTGCCATCCTTGGAAACATTCCAGATCAGGCTGTCTGGGACTCTGAGCAACCAGATCTAGTCAAAGATGTCCCTGTTGACTGCATGGGGGTTGCACTAGATGACCTTTAATGGTTCTTTCCAATCCAAACCAGTCTATAGCTCTATGATTCTACTTTACATATAGCACTGATTAGCAGAGACAGCAACNGACTTCCTGCATGCTGGAGTTTGCACATAGTTTTTTATGAAACATCACTAAGTGTTGTGGAGAGCCATTGTGCTCTGCTAAAGCACTGCCAGCCCAGGGAGAGCTCTATTTCAATTGCCAGGAAGAGATTTCTTGTTACTGAGGTTTACTATGCAGCAGCTGAGCTGTAGGAAGTCTCTATATGTGCCTTTTTTTTTGTCTTCTGTATCTGTGGCAAAGGTAAAACAAGGCATGTCCTTCCAGCCTGTCTCACTGTGTGCTGAACAAAGTTACCTTGCAGGAGACACAGACTGTGCTTACACCTAGGTGTAGCTAGTGGGTAGTGACTCTTTAACCATGGGAACATGGGGCTGGGNGAGCAGGGCCTGTTGTGACAGGAAAAGAGGTGATGGTTTGAAACTAAAAGGAGATATAGACTAGATATAAGAAGAAGATATTTTTACACTGGTGGTGGTGAAACTGCTGCCCAGTTTGCCCAGAGAGGTGGTAGATGTGCCATCCTTGGAAACATTCCAGATCAGGCTGTCTGGGACTCTGAGCAACCAGATCTAGTCAAAGATGTCCCTGTTGACTGCATGGGGGTTGCACTAGATGACCTTTAATGGTTCTTTCCAATCCAAACCAGTCTATAGCTCTATGATTCTACTTTACATATAGCACTGATTAGCAGAGACAGCAACTTCTTATCATCTCTAACAGTAACACCCTAAAGCATCAGCTTGTACCTCACAATGAGACATGACCTCCTGTGCCCACCAAGGAGCTCTGTAGCATCACTAGTCTAACCTCCCTCTCTTTAACTGTTTCCTCATTATACAGAGATCAGCAAATCACCATAATGCACAAACTGCTCTTCTTCCAGTCAGTAAAGGCAAAAAAACCCCAAGCCACACCAAAACCCAACCCCAATCCCAATCCACATGGTTGTTAGACTGGGAGGTTTACCAAACAAAATTCTTCCACTCACTAATGAATGTGTGTGAGGCATTTCATGCTGCTGCTTAGGTCATTGCTGGTCTCCACATGGTCTTTACTTTCCTCAGCATCACCTGCAAATCTGGGGCAGGGGAAACCAAATGAAGGAAAAAATGCTCTTATAAAGCAAAATTAGGACAAGTTTGCCAGTAAGAAAATATTTAGCTTGCATGAATAGAAAAAAATCTCTTTATTAGAAAAAATACCCACCAAAAAAAAAAACCAACCACAACCAAACCAGCAAAACCCATATAGATAAAGAGAAAACTACAACACTGTGACTACAGTGAGTAAATGAGAATCATTTTTGCATCAAGAGCACATTAATGTACTTGGCAAATGGAAAAGGAAGAGACTTCATTCTCTCATCAGCTTCATTTCTTCTGCAGGTTGGAGAGCTTGAAGCTGCCCAGCTGCTGTTCTGAGAGTGCCCTGGAAGTGCCCTGTGTTTCTCCTGAGGGATGCCCACCTCAGACAGTAAAGCTAGTGCATATCTTTATAAAGGCTAAAGGGAGAAATGCTGCAGGGAGCTGGTACTTGACAGGTCCCTTGGGAAAGCTGGTCCTTGGGGAGTGAGGAGATGAGGTCTTGCCTTGGGGGAAAGGGAAGGAGCAGGATCCTCCTTAAAATCCCTTTCCTTTAAGATTTTTGTGGAGCTTTTGTCTGGTGATTGGCATTGGCAGACAGACATTTTTTCACCCCAGATAAAGAGCTGATATTGAAAAAAGCCAGCTGGCTAAATATCCCAGATTAATTGCAATAAAATACAGAACTGAACCAGTTAAATCTGAATTACTGCAATATTACTCCTCAAAAGTTTACTGTATGATGTGAGTCACAGTGTGGTTTGGTCCTTTGTCTATGCAGACTTTGCAATATTTTGATTTTTTATTTTTTTTTTTGGTAGAAGCAGAAGATTCATCAAAGTAACTTAGAGCAATGGCTTTCCCAAGCCCCAGAGGCAAGCCTGGCAGTCCTCTCTATCCCCCAGAAGGTGAGAAAGCCTCACAAAAGCACCTCCCCATTTGGGCAGCAATATCCTTTGGAGGAAAATTCTTTCCTGATCCTAGCTTTAAAGAAGTGATTTGAGATTAATGTAAAGACCATTTGTCATTTCGGTTGTGAGAAATGCTAATGGCTTTAGCAGCTTGTTGCATTAAGTTTCTATCGTGAACTTTTCTGTCAAGCACAAAATGGTAAAGAAGTAGTCTCCTTTCAATGGCAAAGCCCAAACTGAGTCACTCATCAATTCACTGCTAATTGTTAAATGTGTTTATTGCATGGGAGAATTGATAACCTATAATAAGATGTGATGGATGGAGCCAGCTGTTTTTCTACAGTTTCAGGCTGATGTATGTCCAACAGAAACCAAAGGAGCTACATGAGTACAGAAATAAAAAAGAAAGAATAAAAAGGGAAAAGAATCTAATAGTGTTGATTAAGCACTGATGTATTTTCTTTTCCTGATTATTTCCATAATAACAAGTGGCTGATAAGAAAAGAATTGCCATTACAGTTGTTGATATTCCTCCAGTTAATTTAAAGTGTAGGCAAGTCATGGAATAATTTAGACTGGCAACATATTTCATGAGATTTTTCCTTCCCTGAAAGAAAAGGGAACACACTGTCTGCATTAGTAAACACACAATATGTTTAGATAAGTAAATGGAGTCAGAGTGAAACCTGCCTACATGAGGAACAAAGGGAGACACAATCAATCACCCATGGTGCTGGAGTAGCTCAGTATAGAAGTCATCTCTTACACACACCTGGAAACAGATCCCTGCACTTTCCCATCTTCTACATGATGTCCTCTCCTTTTCAGGATGAAGCTGGAGGTGCCTATACAATCCTCTGCTTTTGGGGCATGGTCAGTGTCCTACAGCAGAGCCTTTCATGGACCACCCTGGCATGTGAGCACAGCCAAGGAATATGCCTGGAAGGAGCCAGCTCACAAGTTCAACTACCAAAACCAAAACAGCCCCTATGGGGGAGACACTCAGCTCCTGATGTATCAAGGCTTGAGGACAGTGTGGTGGCACCCTCATCTGGTGATCTTCTCTTTATTTTTCCTCTTTCATTAGCAAATTTTCTCCTATCAAAATCCTGCCAAAAAAATTAGAAATAGTGGGAACACTCACATGATATTTGCAGCTGACCACATCCTCCTCAATCTTTCTTCATCTTGGCATGCTCAGCCTATGAGCTTGCAGAGAACAATTCACCCTTTACCCAATGGGATCTGAATTCAACCACCATTCCCAAGCACTCCAGTAAAAATTGGGCATGATTTGTGAAATCCTAGTATGGGCTTCAAAACCAAAGATGTTCTGATGACGCCTGACTAATGAACGTGTGGTAGCCAAAACCAGCTAATGAGACATGTCCCTGTTAGTCCTACAGACCTCACAGTGATTAATCACACAGCCAGAGGAGCACACATAAGGATGGAAGCCAATGGACATCTTCACAAAAGACTCTGATGTCCTCCTGGAGGATATAATTCGTACAGGATGCAAGATCATTGAGCTTCATGGATTGAACTTCAGAAAGGTCTTTGATCTGTGCCACATGGGGTTAGATTAGGAAAGGCATGAAATGTATACAGGCTCTTCAACTTGCAGGAAAACTTTTCCTTGATCACAAATGAAGATATGAAGCAAGAAGGTTTCCTTAAGGAAAATCTCAAAGTGCAGCGTTTTGACAGTGCCCTCAAATACAATTAGGATGTGGTGAACCTTGGTTTGCTCTTGAATTCACCTGTGTGAGCTGAAATTGGAAATAAAAACCCAACAGCAGCTTCCTGCACATTTTTTTTTCAGCCTGGATTTCATTAATATCTTCCCCAAGCTGGGATTATTTTGCTCATGTACAGTGTTCAAATTTGTTCAGGCTTTGTTTGGAAACAGAAAAACACTCCTAATGGAGACATCCTCTGTAACCTAGAAGAAAATGATAGTGTTCAACAACTTTTTTTTTTCCTAAACAACCATTAAAATTTAATACATAATCCTATCCCACTATGGAATTCTGCAAGAGTGTTAAAAATAACCCAACAGAAAGCATAAAAAGCAGTTATTAAATTCTAGAGGCATTTACAGTAAATCCTGCACGGGACTCTATTAAATTTCCATGGCACATTCAGCTCCATTTGTACCAAGTGCCACAGAATTTTCCCCAAATGGCCAGCTCTTTCTTTCCAGTTTTGATGTACAAAGAAACAGAGCAGCCTGCTTCTTATCTGAGAGCTGTTTAGCTCAACACCAGTGGCTGCAAAACACAGCACCAGGCTCTCAAGCTGGTAAAATTCAGCATAAATCTGTTGCCTTCAAACCAGGGCTCAAGGATTCCAGCTCCTCCTCTGCCTACTGCTCACCTCAGTGTAAATCCATGTGTCTTCTGCTTTTGGCTTTCATTCACCAGTTAGTCAACTTGCAAAGCTATTGTTTTGAACTTTGGTATGTTTTAGTAGCTGTAAAATTAGCCATCTTAGCTCATAAGTTATGGGAGGGTTCCTGAGATGTCATTCCCTCAAACATTTTCTGCTGCAGATGGATGGGACAGCCAAGGACTGAGGTCATGGATGCTCTATGGGACAGCCAAGGACTGAGGTCATTGATGCTCTGTGTTTAGCAGGAGAGGGGGAATTTGCAGCCCTTTCCAGCAGACCGTCTCCCAGTGACTGTCAGGGTTATGCAACTGGATGTCTCCACGGTGCCCTGGAAAGCTCCAGCCCCTCTCTGCCAGAGATGCTCTTTCTGTGTTTCAAAGGATGACACTTTCTGACTTCTCAGACACAAAGGCACAATCGTTTCCATTACAGAGCTTGTCTCCTTGCCCCAGGTTGTGCTGGCCTGGAGGAGCTGCTGTCTAGAGCAGTGAAGATGGGTCATGCTCTGTACAGTCACTTGCCAGAAATAGTTCTGGGAACAAAGATGCTCCTTGAGTTTTCAGCAACTGAAGTAAATCTTAAACAAAAAACCCAGAGGGAGCTGTTGGCACACATCACACAGCCATCAGACAGGAGTCCTGCTGGCAGATCAAGGCAGCTTCTTGACAGGCAGGAGCTCAGAAACCATTTAGCACATGAAAGCTGGTAACTATGTCTGTATGTATATGTAGTGAAAGACTCATGCATACTGGGCTAGGCATATCGTTTGCCAGAGCAGAAAATGTGTCACTCAGCCATAATTGCTAAACTGAGAGCAATCAAACTGATTGCTTTAGAGACTGTGGTAGGGAGTTCAGTGAAGGCTCTTAGAGACTTCTGCCCACTATTGTGTGTTTAATAGGGTGGTTCTGGCTACTGGCTGAATAGATGCAACTGCATGAAACTGGTGAATGACAGCAGTCTTTTGAGAACTCCTCTCAGTACCATGCTGCCTTTGCAGGTTGTAAACTTCCCAAGAGCTGAGGGTGCTTTTTTGGAGACTGAAACCTGAACAGGTGCTCCCCTGCAATTCAGTCTAGAGGAGCTGCACATTTGCATTGATTTTGCACTTGCTAGTAGAGTTCCTTCAAATTACTCCCAGACAGTGTCTGTGCTGGTTTGGGAGCACCGGGCTGGAGCAGGAAATGTTTTCAGCACAGTTGCTTGTTTTTTTGTAAACGTCCTTGGGACAGGCTGCTCACCCACAGCTACTCTGTGAAGCACCAGCATGAGCCATGCCACTGAGCTGAGAAATAAACTCCCTAAGCTAAACACAGGCCAGGGATCAAAGGCGTTTTGGGGATGTGCTGTCATCATTTGTGTATCTTTAGCAACTGCTCAGCTCTTCCTGGTGAATGACCAGTGTGGGTGTAGTGCCAGCCCCTCTGAAAGCCATGGTGAGGGAATTACAGCAGGGCAATTACAAGGAAGCTTTGACTTTCAGTGTTGTATCGACTTGCCCATTAAATGCTTGATGGACTTTGGTTTTCACAGGCAAGTTTTCTACTTGGCACTTCCTCTTGCCTCTAAGCTACACTCTGTGTTATACAACTTTGCTTGGCTTGCATCGAGCCCTGGCTTCACCACAGGAAAAGCTTTGTATCAACAAGCCAGGTATATAATAAGGTGTAATCTCCTTGAGTTATTTATGAACTAAGAACATATCCCTTGGCAAAGCAGCAAGACCTCATCTGAGACACAATTCCTTAAAAAGCAGCTTCCTTACTTTCCAGATGCGACTCCTTCTTCTAAATGGATTCCAGCTTCTAAGTGCCTGGTTCGTGGCTCAGACTGCAGAGGATGGAAGTAGGCATGGGACAGCAAAGCCCCTCAGAGCCCACTTGTGTTTGTGCAGGTCCTCTCCCTCCTGGTGACTCTGCCTGGAGACTTCTTTCCAAAAGTCATGCATATTCTCCCTCGCCATATCTGTTATTGCTTCTTCTGTCTCTGAAGGAGGTGTGGAAGTGCTGTTGATAAACTCATCAACACAAATTCATGCACAATTCCATTTGTAGGAAATAGCTTCAGTGCTATGCTATCATTTGTCAAAGTAGCACCATCCTCCTCCACCAGCCACAGGTGACCATGAGCTGCCCTGCAGCAGAGGAGAGATGTCCCTGTCACACAGGGTGTCTTGACAGGGACATCTACTACAGGACAAGAGGGCATGGCCTGAAACTGCAACAAGGGAGGTTTAGGCTGGACATTAGGAAGCATTTCCTTACACAGAGGGTGATTGGGCACTGGAATGGACTGCCCAGGGAGGTGGTGGAGTCACCATCCCTGGAGGTGTTTAAGGAGAGATTGGATGTGACACTTAGTGGCATGGTTTAGCTGATGCTGTATTGTTGGGTCATAGGCTGGACTTGGTGATCCTGGGGGTCTTTTCCAGCCTTGGTGATTCTGTGATTCAGGAAGTGAGCTTGGATGGAGGACATAACCACCATGGTGCTCTGCTGGCCTTTGTCCCTTGCTTTGTAGGGCATTTGGAGCAGGTGTGTCACCTCCTCTCAGCACTCCACCTCCATCTCATGAGTCTGCCTTACACCATCCTTTTCTCATCCCACACATCGTACAACAGGCTTCAAACTCCTCAGAGAGTACCTCCACCAACGCACAGGAAGAGTTGTGTAGAAAATGCAAGTGATAGCTTATGTTTTGATTTTCTACTCCATAGAAGTCCATTTCATCTTGGAAGGAGAAACAAAGAAGTAGAGGATCCAACTGTATCCCTTGGAAATGGCCCAATTGACCCCAGAGGAGGATCAAATCTCCATAATGCAATAAAGCAGACAAATGAAACAAGATTCTGCCAAGCAAGGTGAAGTCCAAATTTCCTCCATGTCACTGGGAAAAGTCACTGGCCCCTAGTCAAAAGTATGTTCTGTGCTGACCAAAGAAGTAATGCTCAGGATCAGAAGCTGAGCTCTTTTGGAAAGATTGTACAATGGGAGAATAAAGGGCTAAACTGATAATCCTATCAGGAAAAGAGAAGTTAATCTGGAGTTACAGATGAAAGACTGAATGCATAGCAAATTTATCAAATTTGCCTCTATCTGCTCCTCGTGCTGCCAGAGGAATTGGCTGCTCAACTTCTTGTGTCTAATTACCTGTATTACAAGCAAAGTGCACAGCTTTTCTTAGAAGAGAACATTGTTTCCCCCCTGAAATTTTAATCCTCATAAGAGGATTCCCATCCTGTCCTTGGCAGAGTCAGAAATCAGGCTTTTCACATCACCCTTAGAGGAAAAAGGAACTTGTACATGATACACATCTGCATGCTGGTGCTCAGCAGGAGCTCCTCACCCAAAGCTCCTCAGACTCACCAGGGAACAAAACCATGCTTTGGTCCAGTTTAGTGCCCTTTCTTTTCACTTTTCCCCATTTCTTTGCTTTTGTTTCTGTTCTTCCTAGAGAATGCTCATGGCCTGTTAATGGCACATTCCTGGGAATGAAGTCTAGTAGTAGTATGGCTAGGCTTCGCGAAC
>VWZO01019906.1:419829-535643 GCA_013396975.1 Bucco capensis | reverse complement strand
GGGGAGGGGGAGAAAGGGTCTCCTCCTGCGGGCTGTCACTTCCCAGACGGCCTCTGACCCCGCCGATCGCCAGCCTGGCGGGCTCCCAGCCAAGGCACCCCCGCCGTCCGGCTTGGCCCGCCCGCCTACGGCCCTGCACACCTGCCCGCCGGCGTTGCCTCGGCCCGCGCCCCAACCACCGAAGGGCTGCCCGCGGTGGGTTGGGGGCTGCCGGGTGGGCGCCAGCGTAGCGACCCCTCCGCGAGCCCCGGGCGCAGCCCCACGCCTCTGTCCCTTGTACCCCCCGCCCCACCGCCACCACCGTTTGGCGGTGGGGGGGGGAATTGAAACTTACACTTTTGTGCGTCCCACCGGCGTGACGCTGCGCGCTGACGTCACGGGGGTAGCGTGCCTTGCCCGGGCACACGCGGAGTGGCTAAGCCAACCGCCCGCCGCGCCGTGGGCCGAGGGAGCATGCGCGGGAGTTTCGCGCCTTCCGACTGCCCCCGCCCTGCGGGGAGCGCGCGGGAAGCAGCGGCGCGAGATTGCTCTTCGGTCTCAGCTCCTGCCGCTGCCGCCAAGCGGTGAGGCCGCGGGAAGGCAGCGGGCGCCTCCATGGCCTTATCGCTGCGGGACACAGCCGCGCCTCGGCGCCCGCCACCGCTGGGAGGGCAGAGTAGAGTAGAGCAGAGCAGAGCAGGGCTAGTCTCGGCCGGGCCGGGCCACTTCGCTCAGCCTCCACCTCAGAGCCGAGGAGCGGGCCCGGGCTGGCCGCCCTGCTGAGTAGGTTTCTGGGGGTGCGGGTGCTTGCAGCCAGCGGGGCTGAGCGGTGCGGTTACTTCCCACAAGAACCTGCTGGTGCTTCCTTCGCGTTTTGTCTGGCTGTGACTTGAGCAAGTTCGCTTACAGTGGGTGTTGCTAAAGTTAGAGGTTTATAGTAATCCACGTAAAAATTTTCCTTGAGTCAAGTGCTGCTCTCAATCTTGAGCTACACCAGACCTACACTGAAGAGTTTAGCACTTACCTTTCTGATGCCTCCAGGTAGTGAAACCTCTCCATGCCCCATGTGCCAGCTGTGTGCAGTGACAGCCGCAGAAACAGTGCATCACAGCTAGGGTTGTGGAATGTAATTCCATAAGAATGATCTAATTCTTGGCAAAAAACTTTACACCATTCTTAGAGTAGGGGTTATAAAGGCATAGCTGTAATGCTGTGTTGCCTTTAGGAGTGGCTAGAAGACTGATGGGGGGGGAAGCTGCACACACTTCTGCATGTAGTACCAAACCTATGTGGTATAAGGTTCGTCATAACACCACCATCAAAAAGCAAGAAGGAATTTTTTTCTCCCAACACTGTGCTGCTTCCTGGTCACACCTAGGAAAGAAGTCCAGTTGGGAATAGAAGACAGTTGAGCCACTAATCAGAGACAGCACAACAACCCAGCAGAGATGGCGATGAAGATCCATTTCATCAGTTGATGAGATTCACATTTAGTTAAAAATAAATTGAGTAAGGTATAAAAGTAATTATTTTTTTAAGACATTGAAGAGTTGTGTTGCATAATAATAAGAGGGAAACACAAGCTACCTGCATTTTCTTGGTAAATGGCAATATTTGAAGTTTTCATTGACAGTAACCTCCCACGTGTGTCTCTTGAGGTTCCGTGGCTGCTCTGATAATGACCATTGTTACCTCATTTCTTCATTCTTCTTGCCTAAGCTTGATGGCAGAGGACATCAAAGAAAGAAGATAATGAAATATATATGTTTATAACCATTTATAACTTCTTTTAGAAAGAGGCTTTAACTTTCACACACAACAAACATGAAGCACTTGAAGCCAGATGCAGAAAAAAGTCTTCCTAGAACACAAGATCTCCAGCTGATAGTGCTGCTTTCGACCCTTCAGGTCATGCATACTGTGCCAGTGCGTTTAAACTGTCTATGTACCTCAAGTCCCTGCCCCCACTCCCCTTTTTACTTTAATTCTTGTAGAAAAACACCTGTTCTGCTATCCCAACTATCACAAGCTCCTGCAGTCACCAAGAATGCACCCTCAACAGAGTATGGCTGTCCTGGGGTGGAGAAGGGACTACAAAAAAAGCAAACATGCTTTTAAAAAGGTAGAATTAAATGACTATGCTAAGATATAAATAATTTCCTCTGCTGTTTTAAGTTTTACTTAAGAGACTAGTGCCATTTTTAAAAACTCTTGGTTTGAAGAGAAACTTTTACCTTCTCTAGTAAAATTGACAGAAACCTATGAATAAAAAAGTACAAGATAATAAATTATCATCTGTGATTTGTAGGGCCTGAGATGACCGTACCAGCTTTCAGAACAGAGGAGCAGTAGCAAAGGACAGAATACGAACTTCTCCCTGCTGCTCTGCAGTTTGCAAAAGCAAGTATCCCTAGATGTAATACCAGTTGATAAGCTTGTCAGCATCTGGCCTCACTGAAAGGTAGCATCTCCCAATTCTCAAATTTCTGTTCTATTTTGGGAAACAAAAAAATACAGCTTGTACTATAACCTTGAAAGTGTTGCCATTTCTTGATCTAGATTTTGTCCCCGCCAAGGCAGGATCAATTGTCCCTAAACCACTATGGTCACACCATCGCCCAGTCTGTTTTTTGTCTCCAGCAATCAGGAGATTTTCCTAGTCTCCGCTGTCCTTATTGTCAGTAAGTTCTTCCCACCCAGCAGTGGCAATTACTCAGCAGAGGCAGTGAGAGACACAAAGCAGCACACCTCCTGGGCTACTAAGAGAAGCTAGTAAAGTCATACCTTTCCCTTCTGCCTTTTGTTTCCTTTAGGGTGGGGTGGGCCATGTATCTCCCAGCCCTTAGGACATCTTGCTGCTCTTCCTTCTCATTTCACATTGGCAAGTCATATTAATAGTGGATGTCTGCTACTTGGTGCTGCTCCTTGTAAGCTATTACTGTTTCCCACGATGATGTTAAGGCTGTTAGTGGTGGCTTGCCTCCTGTCACTCAGGGGTCCAGTTTCCTCCACCTTTGGCACTGCCCATATGCTGGAGCACTGCCAGGATTGCTTACAGAGCAGAACTACAGATTCCTTCCCTAGACAAACAGGTGTGCTTTCATGGTTAGACTGTTCCTGGCTTCACTCCAACAGGCTGCAAGACCACTAAGTTTCTCACATTCTCCATCAAGGATCATCACAGAGCATTCTCTCCCATGATATGCAGCCACAGACCCCTCTCTGTTTGCAAACCAGAGTTCTTCCTAGAACAAGTAAATTACATGTTATTGTGAGGCTGCTTTCTCCTCATTTTTGAGGATTATAAAAAATAGGAATTCTTACAGCTTTTAAAAAGCTATGTAGCCCCATGGACTAGGCCACCATCGTAGCATTCCTTTAGCTGTCCTAGACCCATGTCAGTCAAAATTGCAAGAACCTAGCTCACAGCTCCCACTAGGCATCTTTCTACTGAGGAACTGATACAGCCTGTTGTAAGCCGTAAGTAGGGTGGCTGTGGGTCCATATATGCCAGTCTGACCCTGGAGAGAGGGAAATGACTCAGGAAGTATAGCCATAGCCCACACCACCAGCTTTTAAAATGTTTTGGATCCTTCACCCTCACAGGGAACAATGACAAAAGGTAGCAATTAAAGAGTAACATGCAAGAACTCAAATTTTCAGAGAGAAAGTCACACAAAGCAAGCAACCAGTTATACCCACCTCCAAAGCAAACCAACCAAAAAACCCTCAATCCCAAAACAGGTACGCTGAATGAATTGCTACTGAAGCACAGAGCAGACCCTCCCTTTCCACTCCCTTAAGTTCAGCTTCACCGCAGAAGTATCTTCCCATCACTTGGGAAACTTCTGCCCTGTACCAGCTTTTCTGCATTCAAATGATGCTGATCATTAGATAAATGAATGAGACAGAACCACTGTCCAACAAGCCAAAACAAAAATTTCCAGAAAAGGCCACCTCTTCTTCAGCAAACATTCAACAAATCAGCAGATTTTCCTTTCAGATCTTCCATATCTCTGCTATAATTTTATCTACTTGACACAGAAAGATTATTCCAGAGTACAAGCATAAGGTTTCTAAAAAGCTGCAATCATATCTAAGTGGGCCAATTACAAAACAGTCTCTCTATCTTCCACAGAGGCATGACTGATCATTCAGAAATAAGGTCTGCTGTTTCTGTCCTGAGATTGTAAAACTGCAAGACTATCCCATTTTGACATGGAATTATGCATGAAGACATTATTTGCATTTCAGGAAATATTCACAGTATTATCTCAATATACCTCCAAATTCTGCAAGACAAATCCCAAACATCTGACTGTAAACAAACTTGTATGTCTGTCCAGTAAAGTTAGTAATTTGAACTTACATCTAATATTCAATCAGGCAATCCAAGTCTATGTCAACAAAGCAGCACAGAACATCGATACTCAGATGAGGCTCCTATTACTCTTTCCCCAGTTCTCCTAAAGCCTAGCCAAGTCACAAATGAAGCAAAATTGATTTGGGAAAGAAGTGACAGAAAAAAAAACACAACTCTTCACCCAACTCCATTAAAAAGTAATGAGGAAAATATTTTCTATCTTTTAAGGGACACAAACCATCAGTATCTCCTACTCTGCTAACTGAAATTTTCCAGTACAGCTAGCCACAGCAATTTATTTAGACAAAATACTTTGTATACCATTTTGAAGGGCTAGCTAAGGTTCTCTACTGTGGTCTGTCATAGATACATTTTTTTTTCCCCTGAAACGTACATGGCAAACTACATGGTAAGCACCTTTCAAAACCAAAATGAGGTATTCAGGAGAATCTTGTATTTTAAGCAGAAACTATGAACTAGGTCAGTGGATAAAGACTTTTCCCCTAGTAAAGTTAAAGTATTTTAGTGAAGCTCCTGAAAAAATAAGTAAAAGGTCTGAGCTAGCAGATTGTTAAACAGAATCATAAAAATTGTGAATTACTTCTGTATTTTGAACACAAAATATTGAATTATAGCAACAAATCAGTTAAGTTGCTTCTCTGTTACTGATTCATTTTATTAAAATCCCCTTATTTTATTTATAGGGCAGCTTTTTCCTCTGCATTTGTCACTGTTTCTTGATAAATTTTGAAACCACACAAGAAGTGGAGTTGCCATATGTTCCTGCAACATTATGAAGCATCACTGCCTGGAGAGAAAGCCTCAAATCCAGTGAGCAAGAACTCAAATATGATGAACCTTACCATGTTCTAATAGCATGTACACTATCCAGACAAGTCCAAGCTGCACTTTTACAAGCCCAGGAAATGTCAGAGAAAACAGGAGGACACTGAGGCTACTACGGTATAAGAAAGAGATGTAAAGCACATAAATCCATCCAAAGCTTTGTTTTGCTACCTGGAGAACAGATTTCATTTTAATTGTCAATTTAAACCTATGTAACATGCATTTTTCTAACCATCTTGTGCGTATCAAGGTTATTTCAGGTGACAGTATAATACTGACTTAAAGTGTTAATATATCTTTAATAGTATTGCTTTTAGCAGATAAACCTCAAGATGATTTTTAAATTGTTTGTCTGAGTAACCTTTCTTTGACACTTAAAAGGGTTTACAAGGCTTAGGCCACTACACATTTTAAAGAACAACACACATTTAAGATCATATTCAAAATATTTTTTGTGATTTTTTTTGTTGTTTTTTAAATAATGATTTTTTAAAAGAGACTAAAAATTTACTCCATGTAACGCAACATATAAAGTTGTGGAATTCCAAATACAAATCCAGTCTATCAATTCTAGTTTTGTGCAAATTAATTTACTTAAAATCATGTCAAATCTAGCATAGCGTCAAGTAACATTCAAGCTCCAAAGTTACAGAACTGACACTTTTCACATCTGCTTGAAATTAGACTTCCCAGTTTTACTGAATTTATTTAAAACAAAGAAAAAAAACCAACTGTAAACAATTATCTGTTACAGAAGTTAGCAACAAGAATGGGTGACAACTGTCAGTCTTCGAATATAACTTAAGCTATGCCCTTCCTTACTGTCAACTTTTAGTCAAATATGTACATAAATACAAGAACTAACACAAATAAAAAGTTACCACTATAAGAAAATACATTATATGATGCAATTTGGAATACAATACCATACAATATTGGCTGCATCATGTGGAATATGTATTTGACTGTTTAGAACAGTTTGATGCTAACAGTTAAACCTTTTCTTTGTGTAGCGGGCTGCACTTCCACTCACTGTTAGACAGCTGTTTTGCGATTAATTTTATACCAGTACACTAAACTCCTAAATGTGAAAATGACTCAAGTCATTTAGTGAAGGAAGATACCATAGGCACCATAATAAATATATATTTTTCTTTTAAACAAAATCTGTGATGAACCAGCAGTAACAAAATAGGATGAAAATTAAAAGGCACATTCAGGGGCGGGGGGGGGGACCAAAAATAAAAAAGTCAACAAGGTTTGTATGACACTGTATTTAAAAAAATAATTTATGCTCTGAATAACTGATTGGATCAGGAACAAATAATCTGGCGTATTCTAATCTGTCAGAGAGAAAGTAAAGTCTGTAAAAGGTAAGCAATTCAAATTATAGAATTATTTTTTAATGTTGAATTTTGTTTTGTTTTAAGGTAAGTCTAAGGCTTATAAGCAAGTGCACATTAAGAGGACTGACTACTCAAAACCTCTTTTTTTCTGAGTGCATAGAAATACAATAACCAACAACTATATTCCTTGCAGGAAGATGTATTCTTGTAGATGTGCAAATCTGAATCAAGTACTTGAGCGTCTTTCAGGTCTCGGAACACACTTCATAATCGCAGCTCTCCATAGGGCAGGGGCAAGTAAAAGGCTTAGAGTAGTCACACTCAGAATAAGAAGATAGACCTGAAAATTGCAAATAAAAACCATTACTTCTCTTAGTTACATGACAAACTAAAAAGTGACTAGAAGTTTGAGGATATCAGATTCTTCTGGACAGTATTTTCAGGAGACTTCACCTGTCTTCCTAACCAGCTGCGCATACTGCTGCAGAATCAAACAAGTCAAAACGTCTAATGATCTGTTTACCTAAAGATACAATTGTAAAAACAACATTATGAATTTATAGAAAAACAATTATTTACATGTCAATTTTGAAATCTCAATGTCTGCTAAAAGGTCAGAGACTAAATACCACTTTAACTAAAAAAAAACCCACCCAAACACATAACCAACAAACTAAAACCAAGCCACTCCAGAGTGTTTTTGTTTAATAAAACAATGGCAAAATTCACTACTATTTTATACACTGCAAAAAGAAAACAAAAATCCCTTTAAGACATACTGCATAGCTTCTGTCAAAACATCCTAACTACATAGTCTGAATGAGTCTTACAGAACAGCAGCAGGAAGTAGTTTTGAGCTCTCGAACAGAAGAATGCCTTGTGGAAATGTCAGGACTATATAAACCTATGCAGTAGACAATCTCGCGAGAGCTGCCACAGAGGAAAAATGAAAGCCTAAAGGCCTCCAAACCCAGTGGGTGGGCCCCTAAACCAGCTCTGTATGGGTACCTTCAAACTCTACACAAACATACAGTATTTGTAACTTGTAACTGTATATAGGAGTGAACAGGAAAACGAATCATCTGCACAAGTGAACAGCATTTTGTAAATTTTTTTACAGGTGGTTTATTTGGGATTGGTTCCAGCATTATCCAGCCCACTTGCTCAAACAATGAAAAGCTCAGAGTGCCAGTAGAGTATTTTGTGAGCAGACACACAGAAGAGAAAGCAGCTAGCACTAGAAAGTGAGGTCGGCTGTTGTATCTCTACAGCCATAATTTACTTCTTTTCATAAAGCAGACTTCATCTTGAAAAAAAAAATAAAATCACAGCTTCTATATAAAACTAAGTTTAAGGTTTCTTTCCTAGGGGATTTTTTCATGACTACTGCTAAAGCTAGTTGTTTCTTCTGCAGAGGATTTTAAATGGACAAGCAGGTAAAGATTACACATTTGTTTGCTTGTTTAAATGTTAAGGCAATTTCCATTTCAACAAATATTCTTCTTAGTTCTTATTTATTGATATTTCCTTATTCAAATCCTACACTACCAGTTATCTCTTTCTACAGGTATGTCAAGATTTTAAAAGCAAAGGCTTCTCAGTGACTTGGGTGCTATCTACAACTCATTGCTCAGTTAAAGAAGTTGTAATGGAAAGCAGTTAAGGTAAAGCATTTGTAACCAAGTTATTTAAAAGAAAACCCTGCTACTTAAAATATTAAGTACAATAAGAAACAAGTGAAAAATGTAACTAAGAACTCTGTCAGGGACATACATGTCTCCATTTATATTGGTTTGATTCTGCTTGTTAATGTTGAGAGATACCACAAAACTGGAGTGTACTGATATTTCAAATACACTGTAATACAAAATCACAGTAAGTTATTCAGGTGCAAAACCCAAAGTTAATAACTACAGAACAGCTTACCTCCCGAGATATGATCCCTGCTCTGCGTGCTCTACTTCCCAGAACAAAAGAGAATTCACTGACTTGTGCCAGTCCTGCTGAGACAATCCACTTGATATACTGGCTGGTCTTTGGAAGAATCAGAGAGAGGACAAACACTGCCAAGACAAACTTTAAAAAGGTTTTTTTGAGGTTTTTGTGGGTTTTGGTTGTTTTAAATAAAAAAAGTGCAATAAATAAAGTAGTACAACTTTTGTAAGATACATAGCATAAGATACAATAAATCTGGACATAAACTATTGGGCTTCTAAATGTGTTCTCTGTTAATGTCAAGAGACAAATGTACATTGCACAGTAAAAAGTAGTATCTTGTTTACTATAATAAAAACACTTAATTACTTTGTCACAAATCCCAAACTAGATAAATAGATGTTTCTTCACGTATAACTTATTTTTAACATTAAATACAATCCCCTTTTTTCTAATATCCTAGGAATGTTGCATCAAACTGCATTCTAATCAGTAAGATCCCTCCAAATACAGATTTACAGTAAAAATGTAATATTCTGTGTTATATCACATGCATAGTTCTTGCATAGAACTTCTGGTAGGGCATGCAGCACGAAGATTATTAAGCTATTCAAAAGTAAAAAAAGAGAAAATACCTTCATTATGACCACAGACAATGTAAGGAACAGTAAGACTGTGAGTTCATATATTACAAATGTAGGGAAAACATGAAGTCCTAGAAGGGGAAAAAAAAGCAGTATTTCAAACTTTAAGACCAATATCTTACTATGATAATTTTGTGAGTTAATAATAGATTAAATTGCAAGACTGTATTCCCAAAAGTAAACAAACAAAAAGCCCTAACATACCTACCAACACTACCAACTTGATCATTTAAGCACTTCCTGCATTATCTGGCCATTTTTTGGAGGAGTTTAGCATAAACAGTATTCCCAATTGAGTCAAATTGTATGTGACCAATGCATGAACACTTTAATTTATAAAGTCTTCTCTCTTCCACACCAGTCAGCAATCCACAAACTGAACCAAAACACACCTCTAATGAAAGCTATAAAAATACTGCAGGAAACCAATTCCATTGTTTTGCACAGTGATTGCAACAGATGCTTTGCTAGCCATTTAACATTTTTGTACGACATGGTAATGGACTATCACTGTGGGAGGAACATGATATTCAGTATTTGCATAGACCGTAGCTCCAGCAGAAAATATAACTGCTTTGATCCCATGAGCCTCACTTGCAAACACCAAAAGTCACCTGAACTGGAAAAGTCAAAAACCACTGAGCATGATCTAATAAGGAATTATATAAAACCTCATTGCTATGATGTTGTTGTGGGGAATTCTGGGGAGGTTGGAGGGATCGGTCTTTTGCACAAATGCAAAAAACTATTAGAATGAGAGGAGAGACGGCAGAATAGGAGACAAACACCACAGCAAAAAAAAAAAAAAAATCCAAATGTGTACACACGTGCATGTGGAAGGGTAAGTGGCCTCTTTTTTGTTTGTTTTTTCCTGTGTGTCATGTGTGTATTCCTCATTCACCTTTAAGCCTGTCTCAGAAACGTGCATGAAAAGCAACTAGAGTAATTCAGCCTGTAATACTGTCATGTTTGTTAAGAGGCCCAACTCTGTCACATCTGGAATTTAAGATTTCAGAGGGAAGCTATAAAGCTAGCCTAAGTGCTCTCATCACTACTGGTGGAGCTACCTTTTCAGTTCTGGAGCAGACAGGCTGTCTGCCCAACATGTTGATTATTACCATATTCCAAAGAGCTGTGGCAGAAGCTATTGTGATTTCTGTATCAATCCCAAGGTAAAGCAAGTCTAAACCTGTTACATACACAATTCTGAGCAAACAAACAAACATTCCAGCACACAAACACGCTTTGGGGAAAATAAATCCCACCATAGTGAATTTCATGGTCATTACAAACCTTTGCCCCAGCCCTAGATGAAAAATTAGGATTAGGCCAGGAGTCATATCAGACTTATCATACAAGCACATGAAGCCTTCCTGACAACACAAACATCATCAAAAAGATTTCACAGATAGAAGGTGCATGAATATGGGCATTTATTTCAATGGTTTTAATCAGACATGAGTAAGCTCAAGAATCACTATGAACTTGTTCTCTAAAGTGGAAGAAACAATTCAATCAGATAACTCAAGAACTTCAGCACCATCATTAAGTAGCATGTGGCATGTTGGCCTGTCACCAATAGCCAGGATATCTCTTAGGTACATTTTCAAAGAGCCGAGCATAATCTACCTAACTTCTGTTCTGGTATACTTGTGTAGAATTGAAATGAGAAGGAAAGTTCTCAAAACGTGGCTCTAAAAGACTGGTCCAAATGTTCACTCAAAAATATTAATAAGAACAGAGACTAACAGGAATTTTCTAATCTAAGCAGATAGCACAGAGAGCCAGAAATCTCAAAGAGCACACACAGGCCCAAATGAATGTACAGATGGAGAGTAAGTAACTCAAAGTGCAGCTGTTAATGCCTAACTGCAAAGGTGTATTATTCCCACAAATGCAGCCATGCACGAATTTGAAAGCAGTAGCATTACCCAGGTCAGGCTAAGGGCAGGACCACTGTTACAGATATTACACAAATAAGTACTATTCAGCTCAGCTTTTAGCCACCAGAAGGATTTCTGGAGTGAGAGCAAAAAAGCAGGCATTTAAGACAAGCAAAATAGGGACTAACTTTCCCAAATGGTACATTTACAGTTACTTCTCCATTAAGTATTTTTTTCTATCTATTCCTCTAGTCTAAAGAAACAGGAATTATATTAATACAGTGGTGTACCATCCTACCTCAGGATTTCAGGTGTGTCTGCTCTCTATGCTACAGTGCTTGCTGCATAGAAAAACAAGCCTTCTCTTCAGGCAGAAGGGGAAAAAACCCTTTCCCTGTGGCCTTTACATAATTTCACCTAGTAAATCTCTACATATGTATGTACATATGCAAATGTTAAGCAGAGAGCAAGCAAGAGGTCTTTTCTTACTAGATCTCTTTCTAAAAAGTGTGAGGAATACTTTTTATCCTACTCAGTTTGTCTTTGCAACATCACATCACTCCTTTTGAAAACCTAACTCCTTCCTACCCCACAGAACTTCCTGTTAACCACAACAATTGAAACTAATTGAAAGTAAAGGGGAAAGGGATGGGATGTTTACTGGGGGGGAGGGTTGTTCGGTTTTGTATACCACTTTTTTTTTTCTTTTTCCAAGCAAGCATTGTCACATTCTGCCAGAGGCCTATAACATAGCTGAAAATCAGAAACATGAGCTAAGTTTCTTCTGAAGCAGGAACAAACCTATTTTCTGTAAAATCATACAGACTTGTCAGGCAATTTTCTTTCTCTTCTTGAAGTTATAATGGTAACAACAGTTAAAAAAGTAGTTTTTTTAAATTTTGTAACAGAACTACTGAAATCATCTCCCTACATATAAATGTAGGCTATACGGAGTGCTGCTAGCACTCCAACTGAGGTCTTGCTATTTACTTGTACTCCACCAACGTCTTATCTCTAGTCTTAATTTATGCAGTCATAAGGGCGTAGGATAGTACTTTTGTTCAATCTGTTGTAAAATTAACTTTGGTCTTATAATTACTTGTATCCACAGTAACACTATCTCCTCCATCACCATTTTTACTGAAACTCATGAACAAGTTACCTGTGAACATTTAGCAATTACTCATCCAACCCTAGCAGTTATAGAGGCCAAAAAGTTTTACTATAGCTCACCACTTTCCTTCCTTTATTAAAAAAGTTATTCAAATAAACACAACTTTTACTAAGCAGTCTGATCAGCACAAGCTATTATCATGGGAAGCATAACTATTCCCTTTTCATTATGGTAACCACCAGGAACAGCTTTAGGTTCCATTATGAAACAGTATCAAAAAGGTATACAAGGAAAGGCATTAAAATTGTGGTGCTGAGACATCACTGTTATCTGAATAAACTTATGGAGATAAAAAGGACAACAGAAAACTTGAAATAAAACCAGAAGAAAAAAACAAGAGTGGCCTTGAAAAAAACAAAAACAAATAACTCCAACAAAACAAACAACCCCAATCAAACAAACAAAATCCCCATAAGAGTAAGCACGGGCTGAAGTAGGTTGGATTTGTGGAAAGGGCCACATTTAAATCCTCTATTTTAGACCTTGCAGTGCCCCCAAAATAGGACATGCATCTCCTATACAAGCCATAAGGAGAGGGAAGGGCTTTCACAGGGCCTGTCTCCTCATTCACTGCACCTAAGCATTCGGTAACCTGTTTCCATTTCCTTCAGAGAAAGTGTATTTGAGCATGCAGAGCCATCTAGAGAATGTGGCAGTTCAAAATGAAGCTACTGATTGACTGTAAATATTCTGAGAGTTAATTTGTTTTGGAGAACAAGCATGGCAAGTTACTCTCCTGGTCTTGGGCATCAACACTGCATTTCAGTTGGCATTCAGGTAGTCCTGATATAAATCTTGTTTAATTTTTTTCCCCCTACATTGAGAACACACAGATCAGATTTTCCTAACTAAATAAACAATATGCTATTAAAAAAAAGATGTTTCCATTATCGTATCCTGCTTCTAGAGAAAACCAAGGCACAACCTGAAGCCTACTCTACCAATTGACTCTAAAGAGTAATATGATTTTAGTATAAATTACAAATATATTCACTGTGAAGACTGAACAACATTTAAAGAAAAAACAACTAACACCCAAACAAAAACTTTTCCCTTAAAATTTTTAGTTACATGTTCTAAATAGTATGAGTTCAGAATTAACAATGACAACTGACATTAAACAGTAACTGAAAGTACAACCTGGAAATTGCTTATGAAAATGAATGTTACGTTAAAAAATATCAGCACAGCCAAACCAATACTGTGGTCAGTTAACAGTTTAGTATTTTAACAAATAAAATCTATACCCTCCACCCAATTTGTAGACAACTTTTTTATTTCTTCTTCCTCCACATTTGTAGGTTAATACTATTTTTAAAGTAATATTTCTTAGAAGTTACCTATGGATGCAAAGAAAATGATGGCAAGAAAGTCACGTATTGGTTCAATACAGGACATAATCTCCTCAGTAACCATGTGACCCTGAGAAGAGATCAGAGCTCCAGCTAAGAAGCATCCCAGCTCCATTGATACATCCAACAGCTCTGTGATCTGTCAAGGAATAACAGAGAATTTATTGCTGCTCTCTAGCCCTGAGTGACTTCATATACCATTTCACAGAGAAATTATTAAACTGTACATTATACTGAATGTAGGAAATTACTACATCTTTATGCAAGTTCAACAACAAATAGAATTCAGTATAATTATTCCAGTGTTCTGCAGTATTGTAATTACACAAGAGACTTACAAAACCAGTTTCCCCTCCATGTTGCCTCCTTCCCCACAAAAAAAAAAAAAATAAAGTCTTAATCTACAAAAATCTACAATGTCATGTTTCGTATCACTTGTGGATAGCATCTGATTTCACAAAAACAATAAAGAATGTAACAGCTTCAGAGTCAGGGTGATATAATACACTGAGGCTGTGAAATAAAGCAGTAAGAACAGCTTATTTTCCAGCTGTCAAGCAAGGCGAAAAAAAAAGGCAAAGCTTATAATTTGGGAGAGTGGTTTCAATTTGAAGAAGATTCGGACATAAATTACATTTTATTATTGTAAATTGAACTTAAATGTGTCTGTGTGCTTTACTGAATCAGGATGTGTTTAAGTATGTGACATAAACTGCTGAAATGAAGCATGGTATCTGTTTCTAGGAATTCAGACTGCTTCACTTTTTTATTAGTTGAATATGGTATTATAAGGAAGGGATGAAACATGTGTAAAAGCCTGAACTGAAAACAAATCAACTGCTTAAGGCAGTGCTTTAAACACTGAAAAAAAGCAAGCAATTCGAGTCAGTATAAAGTATTTTTGAAAATAATTATTTTAAAGCCATGCTGCTGCAGACTGCCATCTCACTGAGAAAGGTCAATGTTATTAATATTAATAGAACATTTAGAACTGAAGACCTACTTCCATATTGATTTAGATTAAGCAACATCACACTTTAGTACATTTATGGCTAACATTCATCATATCTTGATCAGAGTTACACTGTAAGGGATGAAGCTATAACTGAGGTGACTTGAAATTAATGGAGGAAAGCAAAAGACACAATAAACAAGTCTCCAAGCTACACATAAAATGCCACAGAAAAATAAAACCCAGAATTCTGCGTATTGAAGTGTGTATGTCCAAACGCTTATCACATAACTCTGTTTGTACTAACAGCCTGTAATTTATTGCAAGACATTTAAGAAAACAAATTGTTTCTACCTATTAATGTAAATAGTTGCTGATCAGGCAAAACCAACAGAATAATATTATAATGTTACTCTTACTTTAAAACAAAAGGAATTTCAATGCTTTTCACCACAGTTTACAGAGGGAAGAAGGAAATGTATATAAAAAACCTTAAAAATCACCAAAATATGAATAGGATAAAGGAAACAGTTATGAATAGAAAACATTTCGGTTCTCAATCATACAATCACAGATTAGTTGTTTAAGTCACCTCTTGAGTATGATTACGATCCAATATAGCCTCTTCAAATAAAGTTGAAATTATTCCTGCTATTCAATTATAATCCCCACCAAGTGTTACAGCTAATATTTTAAGTATTCCCATGTACATGGTTAGGTTACCACATAAGAAGGGATTTAGCATGTCTTGGATCAGAATCGGATGATACTTGCTGTAACAAGATTGACTATTCAAGCAAGGAACATGCTTATAAAATTATATTTATAAACACGCTTATTCAGAAAGCATCAAGTATCACCTGAAAAAACTGTATGCCTGCGTTTGTTCCCACAGCATAAAAACTGAGTTCCATTCCTTCACTCCACGGCAAGCTAAGTGTGAGCTCAATGGCCCAGCCGATAAAAAGGCAGACTTTGCTATTTCTTGTTTACTCTTTGGGTACTACACGAATTCAGGTCTACAAAATCTTTAGGTCACTCTACACACAGAAAAGATTGAAGCAGGTGAGAGCAAGAAAAGAACCAAAAATTACATTATTTTCTTAACCTCATCCCCCTCCCTCCACTCTGTTCTTCAGTTTTAAGTCTAGGTCTACATAGAGACTCCTTTTACTATTCCCATCCTGGTGTCTGGTTGTCCAAGAATATTACCACTAAGTGGATATGTTTCCTCAACTAAATTGTAGCATCAGGGTTTGTTATATACAATGTGTGGGTACCCACACGTGCACACACACATATACTGGAGGGAGTTTGTGTTACTGGCAGGAAAGCACACCCTGAAAAATGTCTTTACAAGCAAAACTTGGAAAGTATTTTGCATTTAGTATTCTCTCTCTGTTTGCATAATTTTAAGTGTTTTACCTTCACCAAACAGGGCTCTTACAATTACTAGTCCCTGGACTCTGCACTGTCCTTTTCTCAATTCCTACAGTACAGAAAACTAAGTTAAAATTAAATGAAAAGTTTTGTCAATTTACATGTTTTTCCCAGGACAACTTAGTTTTCAGTTGTTTTCAAAGGTCTCATTTTGCTCTAATTCAGAAAGGATTGCTTTGCTTTCACTAGAATATTGGTTTATGTTTAAACATTCTACCACAGCAATAAATAAAGCAATAAACATCCAGTTGGAACATGTTGTAGCAGTAATTCCAACCATTTGTTCAGCAGTTGTTTTGCCTATATACTCTACTAATGTGTATCTTACTGCTGCTCTTTCATCATTATAGAAGCTTAATGAATATGTTAAGCCAGTAAATTTAAATAAATCCCTGATGGAAATAAAGGTATTTGAATTTTAGACTTTAATAACTTAAATCTGCCCAGGAGTAAAGAGGTCAATTCTACAAGTGTAAGAAAGAAAAACCTTAATGGAAATGGAAACAATTTTTAGTGACCCTTGTAAAAACTCCATCTCAACTATGTTTTATTAAATGATTAACTAGAATATTTGAGATTACTGTCCTTCCTTTGGCTTTTCCTTTTAATTGATATAAAACAGTTCATGAGCAGGTAATGAGCCTTTGAGAAGTACTCCAGGCAAACAAGGAATGACATTTCTAATACACTGCAGGAAAAGGTATGTACATTTTCACATATAAAGTACTGCAGTAACACAGCTATGATTTCATTTCATCATTTTGGTGTACAAAGAAAGCTGGCAATTTCCCTCCATTTGCTGCCATCATCCCAGGTCAACTGTAAAGCAGTTAAACTGAAAGCCACTTTCTTTACCCCACTATGTGTATGCACAGTCCTATAAACACCTAACTAACTGCTATTCTTGTCAGGTCAGATTTTACTTTTTCCAATTTCTTAATAACATTCAGTAATTTAGTTTTAAAACATAAAAAACCCCTAATCTTTGTTGTCCTGTAGATAATACTGATAAAGGACACAGTTATATCTAATACAGCAATTCATTATCAGGATAGTTTAAAAGAATTTTCCTTTTAATGATTCTGTAGATACAGAACATGAGAATGCAACACTACGCCACTGAACACTCTTGCCAACTTATAACGTGTTCTTTAGCTCATTGTGGTATGTATCTATCAACCTAAAAGTACCAGTATGGCCATCAAGTCACATCTCTCAAGTTTTCTAAATGGAGCCACAGAGTCATCTTTGGTTAAAGCCACTAAATTACGTACTCTCATCTTTCTGCCTTTGCAAATTCAAAAGCTTTTTTAGAATTAAACCAGTATGAAAAATTCTGTTTGCAGATAATTATACAAACTCCACCAATATTTATGCAGGGCTTTCCAAGAAGAAAGATCTTTGCAGTTTGTTTTCCTACCTGGCACCCAAACCCCATAATTTATCCTTTCCAAATACATGCAACATTTTTTCGAATTGGACTGCCACCACCCATCCTTTGTTTTTAGTCCTGACCTAGTAGGACCATCTATACCAATTAAGGTTTGTTTTCCAGAAGATTTTTCTGTTGAGCTATTTAACTGGAAAACCAAATACTTCAGTGTTTGTTGAGGGTTTTTAAGCCGTTGTGCTCAAACCACAACTTGTAGCATTACTATAATGAATGTGTCAGTGAGTATCAAGCATCTTAACTGGTTTACTGATGTTACATACTGTATCCTTTATACTGTTCCCTTTGATAAATTATTTATCAACTTTAAAAGCAAAATTGTTTTCATTTAAAGTACACAAAATATTGGCTTTTTCACAAAAGCTTCCCCTGCTGAAGCAGCATTGTAAGTTTGCAGTATGAATCCAACATACTCAGCCATTCTCCTTCAGGTTTGTATACATACACTTATTATGTAAAGTCATGCAGACAAACCTGTACATTTGATACAGGATTTGGGCACAATACAGTAAATTCAATGAGATCAGTCTGTGTGGGACTTACTTTTAGTGAAAGCAAGATGGTTCTAGATATCACAACATTTAGTGCAAATTTTGTGGTTTGGTGGTTGTTTTTTATTGAAATTGTTCTACAAATGTTATGTCTGCTTGATACAAAGTCAAAGGGAGAAACTAGCTTTGTTCCTTCTCTCATTAAATAAGAATAGCTGATTAGAAGGATGGCATTTTTAACCTATACAACAGAAACAAAAAAATTCTGAGGCTATGCTCTCACTGACTTCTTTCTTGACCCTCTTTCTGAAGGAGATCAGCTTTCTCTGTTGGACCAACAATAATAAAGCAAATATTCCCAGAAAAAAGGCACAGGAACTTTCAGGGATACTTTTTCTCGTAAGTTATCAGAGGACATAACAATCTGCACATCCAGGATAATGGAGTTTCAAACCCACAACACTATCAGTGACTGTCACATTCTGTTCTCCAGCAGAATAGTTTTTCAGAGGGCTGAAATGTGAGATAGAAACAAACAGAAGGAAGATTCAGAGGAAAATGAAGGAAACTCAAAAGGGTATCAGAATCTACGAGCATTAAGGTATTTCTCTACTTTCTCAATTTCATCTCAAACTGTTTATCTCTCACAAAAAAACCAGAATTCTTTTATAATTAAAACCATGTTGAGAATTTGCTACTGAAAAGACACTTGTGAGGAAATATTACAATCAGTCACTATCGGTACCTCAAAACCCATCCTGAATTATTTTCAAACACAACACATGAAGTAGCCTGAAATTAAAACTAGAATCATGATTCTTTAACTGGCTGTATTAAAAGTTTGGAGCAGAATTTCAGCTAATTGACATTCAAATTTAATCTCCTCTTAGTCATCTATGCTGTAATGCATGAATCATCTGTGCATTTGGGGTTCATTTTAAAACATTTAAACCCCAAATAATTAACTACAGAGGTACACAGATTTGCAGTAACACTAAGGGTGATGGCTTTTGTGATACTGATGCAGTAAACTACCACAAGAATCAAAGTGTTTTATTAAAAGATTACCATTAACATAAGGAAGATGAATGCAGTTATTCCTAGAATGAGGATTTCTTTATTCCCTTTGCTTTCTGCATGTAACTTGCGATAATACGGTCCCATCAGATAAGTCTTTATAACAAGACATAAAAGAAAAACAGCAGCCAGAGAAAAGAGAATTTGGCCAATCAGTATCAGTATTCTCAGTATTTCCTTGAAAATGCTGGAAGACAAGAACAAACAAAACATTTCTTTACAGCACTCTCATGCTTCCCAACCAGTTCCCCTTAAGTGAAAAGGTCTAATTCCACGGATGTTCAAAACTGAGTAGCTACAGTAAGATATCTAGATACCTTAGTTAACAAGATGAATATTAAATCTGCTGAGTGCCTAGTAATCCCCTTTACAGTCTAGAACTTATTTTCATGTTGATTCAAAAAGACTTGGTTGATTGATCTCCAAGGTAAGCCATCAGGTTCAATAATTTGATCACATAGTCTGTGACAAAAAAAAAAAACGCCTTGAGGGAATAAAGTAATTGAAGAAAGGTGCCTTTTTTTTTTTTAATTTTTTACAATAACAAACTTTTCAGTAGAAATTTTGAATACTGGACAGAACTAAGGCAGCTAGAGCAGGAAGAACATCCTCATACAACATGACAAATACAAATAGTAAAGACAAGTCACAGAACACTGTATATTTTCCATAGAACTGACATTAACTGTAGCACTCATTTATATTTGCAATCTACAACCTAACTGGAAGTGAGTGGAGGGAAGATACATACAATAATTTTTTTTTTACCTGGAATATGTACTCACTCCTGCTTGAATAAGTGTAGGCATGACAGCTATAAATAAACCAAGCTGCACATCCTGCATCACCAACATTCCAAGTAGCACACTACTGTAGTCAATATCTCCTGTATACAAACAAAGCAGACATGGAAACACTCATCATCATCTACAAATCCTTGCAGTGCTCAGAAATCTAGAAATATCTTAATAAAATGGAGAGTAAGTATTCTTCTCAATGGGGTGAGGTCATTCAAAGCATTCTGACCTCCTCCCTCACCAGTAAGTCATATATATATATAAATATATATTAATATAAATATCTATATGAAGCTGTTAATACACAATAAAAATATACTCTGCTTAGCAGTTAAGCACTACTTAGGCATTTAATGGAACTCCTTTATCGAAAGCATAGAGTCTTTAGAATAAAAGACATGTAAGAACCAGCATGTGTAAAATTTTGCACTAGAATATGAATATTCTAGTGGGTGGGGAGAACTTTACTGCAGTATGTATGAAGGAGGTTTAAGCAGTAGAAGTCAGGACGGCAAAACTTTTGAAAGGAAACATTTAGATGTCTTTGAGAAGCTAGCCTTACAGCACTTGAAAGTATTTCTTTGAATAGCTGTTAGCTACAGAAGATTACCTGAGCTGGTCTTAGTTTGCCACAGAAGGATGTGAATTATTGAAGTTAGCCTTTCTGCCCTGATGGCAGGCTGCCAGTAATGGTCTAGCCTGGTAACCTCTTGAAAGGACTCCAAATCCTCAGCAACATAAATTCATAACATGGAGAGTACATGGAGAGAATGGTCTACACTGTCTTTCTCCAAAGAGGACCGGCTATGTAAATAGCAGGTATCTCTCATTGCTGGAATATACACAACACTGGCCAGTGTTAAAGAAAGATGACCTTTTGTAAATCAAACTTAACAGTGGGTTTTGGCTTGTTTCATTTTTTTAACTAGCTTCTCTTGTAATATGACAAAGTCAGCTTCTTTGAAATGTTATTGTAGATGCTACGGTAGTTATATTTAAAATCACACTTACCTTCTTTATCACCTCGAGCGCTACCTGCAAGAAATCTTGACACCAGTGGTGTGCTTGATAAAGATAAACAAGTGGAAATGAAGACACTTTGTGTAGGTCTAATTTGGAGCAAGTGTCCCCACAATAAGCCAAAGGCAATCATCAGAACAGTCATGTAGCAGGGTCCTTGCAAAGATATTTTCCATACCTTGGGAATAAAACAAGTTCTTATTATAAAGTCTAATGACACCTTACTGATAAGTTACAATGATTTTCAGTGCAAATAAGCAGTTAAAAATGCATGATTCGGGGCTGCAGTGCTGGGCCATAGAAGTAATGGGCTGTCATCCTACACATTCTAAAACTCTGAAGTTATGTCTAGTAGACAATAAACTAGGCCAGAAGGCTTATTATCAGAAATCAGGCAAATTTCCCAGAGCTCACAGACAAATTAAGGGTCAAAGGTCCAGTATGGGTAGAAATACATTAAAATAATCAAATGGAACATGGGTTATTTGATGCGATTCCAGGGTGGAGTGACAAAGACAATCACTAAGACCAGTAACCCACTCCACACTAGTGAGCACACACTTCTGAAGTAATAATTTACACATTACAGCTCAGGAACCCTTGAATTACTGATTTTAATCTTAGACTTTAGATGGACTAGAAATAGCAGATTAAGCTGAATGCTTATATATTTTAACACATGTAAATTAAAGCTTTTAGTCTCATGAACTCAAACCCATCATTTTAGGAACAATTCATGAAATGCAATTCTTCATATGCATACACTCTTTATGTACTCTGCACTAGCATCATCCACTTTTACAACTGTAGCTGGTTTATAACTTTTAAAAAATATTAATACCAAATGAAACTTGCACCTTTTTGCTGAATTCTGATGGGCACATCATGCACTATATCAGATTGTGCTAACATACTTGCAGAATCAGTTTATTGACCAGTACAGCATGTATTATCAATTCAGTATGCAGGACCTAAACTGGTGTGTGGGTTTTGGCTTTGTGGGGGTTTTTTTTGGTTTTGGGTTTGTTTTGTTTTTTTACTAGTAAGAGAACTGGAAAACATCACTGGACACTCAATAATGGCAGAGATGGATTCCCATAAACTGTTTAAGATTTTTCTAGCAATCAAACTGCTTTAATAAAATGAAGATGAATAGGAAAGCTGTTTGATTTACTTTTTTTGGAGACACTGAATAAATAATGCATTCTGCTCTTTCCAAAGAATTACAGAGAAGAAGCAAATGTCATATTTATCTTTTGAAAAACTGACAAAGTTACATCAGTATAGTATAGGGAAAATGTAAAAATTTGAAATACAACTGATAACTTGAGCATTGGCAATTAAATCTTGTAATGTAGAGACATTGCACAAAAATACCTTTCTTAATCTTTCCGGAGAAAATTCCAGACCAACTAGAAAGAGAGTGAAGAACACACCAAACTCTCCTAATGTCTCCACCTGTACAATAGACTTTAAAAAAAAAAGTAAAAATCAGTGCACAGCAGTTTACCTATAATACAAATTGCAAGTTCATTTACATAACATAGCTTCTCATTGTTTCTATAGATAGTTCACTTGCTGGTCATTTGACATGAGAAGCTCTCTCAGCATCTTTAGGGTTCAAAGACTTTTTCCCATCACCTGGCTGCTACCAGTTAACTTGGTTGGATAGTGTTGGCCACCCAGAATATACATGTGCATTGATCTAGGTAAGCTTACTTGCTTGTTGAAAATAAGCAGGTTACATTTTATGCATATGCTATTAAACTCCCCAAGCCTTGCATCCAGAAGTTACTTCTAGCTAGTTATTTCATTGGTCTGTTGGTATAATTATTCTGCTAGACTGTAGTTGCTAGGCTGCTTTCCACCCTACAGACTCCATGCATCCATCTCTTGAACTAGTACAACTACCAGCCTTTTCACTTCAGAGGAAAGGGTGCAACAGCAAGAAAAGTGGCATTTTTCCTTCTCACTACAGAAAAATCTAACAGTTCTTTTCTATGTATTTACAGTCCAGAGCAGAAGAGGACAGGGTCTATCATCAGGGAAGTGGAAATGGAAACCATCTTCCCTGCCAGATTAGAATCTGCCTGCCTCCTCAGTTCATCCAACATCCGACTCCTTACAGAACAGAGAAAATGAGAGAGTACACACAAGAGGTCCAAGTCAACATGAACATTATCCAAATAACATTTAATCACAGTTGCACAAGAAACAGGCAGCTCACCAATAAACTGTCCTAAAGAAACCTTTATCATGTCTGTTACGATGAAATCACCTTCCTCAGTTTAAGTCTCTGAAAATTCACTGTTGAATCTCTTTCTAATGCCAAGCTTACAATCTTGTTAATCTTGTTTCTCAGTCTATGTAGTCAAGCTTTCCAGACCTTCTCAACCCAGAAGTTATGCTTGACACAAAGGTTATTTAATCTCTACTTTAGAATATGAACATTTCAAAGTGTAGTATTTGTAGCCTTCTGATCAAATACAAGATTGACAAAATCCCACAGTTTCTACTTATCCTTACTAACTTTTGAGCCCAACAGTCATTTTCAACAGTTCACATAAGAGCAGAGGTTGCAAAGATAGTAAGTTCCACGCAGTTATGTGTGTATCAGTGTAACAGACACATATAAACTTAACCAGACTATGCAACCTTAACACATGTTCTTGTTTTGCCTGCTGGCTAAAAAAATCTGTTAATGCACACCAGAGACCTAATCAAAATATGTGCAATGTCTAGCCAACCACAGTCCATGGTTTTGCATGAGCTAGTCATCAGGACACACGTGACGGAGCTAAAAAAGTTCAAGTGACTTCAGGAATGTGGGCAAGGGACTGGAAAAGAACTAGAGCGACTGGAAAAGAACTAGAGCGACTAGGATGAATGGAAGAGTTAGAGATGCAAAACAACTCTTTAGAAAGCCAAGCTATTCTACTCAGACAATTACTTGTTTTAAATACATTTAAATATGACATTTTTTTTTGCCAGTTTCTGTGTATTTGATGTCATTTAAATAATTTTTCTCTCAAATGTGATGCTTTATGATTAAAGATGAAAAGAAAAACAAACAAAAAACCACCACAACACACAATCTTCAGCTTTCCTTTTCAACAACTGCTTGTGTCATGATTATATAGGAGAAAAAAAAAACCAACCCTGAAAAAAAAGTAATTCAAAGAAATAAAATTTTAGGGCCTCATTTTGCAAATGTCTGGGTTTGGGGCTTTTTATTTTTTGTTTAAATACATTTGAGGTTGGCAATATCATGTTCTTTTAAACCTACTTTTAAAGATTTTAATGATAAATTAGATTAATCAAGAAGCAACTTGTATACTTACCTTTATACTATTGAGTCCTGATGGTCCTAAGAGTACTCCACAGATGATATACCCAAACATGGTTGGCAATCCTATTGTTGTGCACAGCCAGCCACATGGCAAGGACAACATTCCTATTGTCACAATATCCTAAATATATAAGATTTACAAAGGTGTTAACATAAAGGACAAATAAAATTGTCATGAAATTTTCTTTCAGAAGATAAATAGCATTGTAAAATTAAATATACAATACTGCCTCTGTAGAAAGAAAACACGACTTCAGTAAACTAACCTAAACACTTTGTTGTAGGCGTAAGCACTGCACTTTTACAGATGTAGCATGTGAGGTACTGACCTTAAGTAATTAGTAGCTTTGGGAGTTTCAATCAATTTATTAAATATTTTAAACATTATAGGAAGTACACCATTTCCTGGAAAATTGGGGGGGGCAATGACACTTTGCACTAAAGCAAAGTGGTGAAAAAAAAGGAAAAAACCTTCCCTATCCTGTTATTCTTCATGAAGAACAAATACAATAAAAACTATATATTTACCAGCATCCCTTTCTTCATCATAAGACAAACAGATAAGTTATCTCTAGTGACAATAAGCAGCTTATCAGGCACAGCAGTAGCTTTAACACTGAGCTGCCTGAGAGAAGCAATGATGCCCCAAAGGTGAAATAAGTTAAATCAAAAAAGAACAGAGAGGATTAATGTGACATCAAAATCCATCTTGTGAAGACTATGCTAGTAATAGGGAACATGCTGGCCAGATTGCCATTAGACAGGGGAATCCTGAATGCTAGGATAACTTTAGAAGAACAAATGCTGAAACTATATTCAATCCAACCAAGCAGTACAGGCATGGAAACTAGTGGCACTACACCTTACCAAAACAAATTACAAATATTATTACTTTTATGAAATGATGATCAGCACGAGGAATGGTTGAATCTCTGGGCTTGGTAAGGATATACTGATTGTTCTGGGAATCAATAAGCATACTAAGACCTAAGTCATCCTCTACTTCTCTTTTTGAAGCATTTCTTTTGGAGTTGGCTTCATCTTCTTCCACCCTTAAAACTGCTTCAAAGTTTACACCTCTTACCTATAAGAGAAAGAAAGCAAATAAAAAATGGGTGTCAATGGAGTGTGCAGTAAAAAGGGAATGATTATTAGCTGTGCTTGAAGTTGCTCCAGAATGTTGACACTGACTAAAAATACTAGTTTCTTTTTAGAGAAGTCTTTAAGTGTCTTTATCAAACTAAGCAGGCTATCATTTGCTTTACATTTTAAAAATGAGAGGTTTTCCAGACCTCTGTAGACAAGATGTCCAACTGAAAAATAGAGAACAGTTTCAAAGCTGTAGAATTCCAACTCAGCATTTTCAATTGCATCTGGTCTGAAACATTTTTTTTTTTTTAAAAAAAAGCTTCATCACATTTAAAACACAAAAGGTTAGATTGAAATGTAACATTTTATCCCCTTGAACAAATTCAATATACAGAGTTCACAAAACTGTGAAATAATGACGACATTTCAAGAAAAAAGTTACTGTCCTGTAAATCTGAAGGAAAGCGGTTAAGAACTGTTTCTATCTAGTTCTGTCTTCAGTGACTATAATTACAAAGTGCAGGAAAATAGGATGATTTCATTATTCACTGTATTTTAAATAATGTCAATTTTAACAATATTCAGAAACCGTTAAGGCTGTTACTCTTTAGACTCCAGTAAAGAGAATAGGCTGACTAGAGATGACTAACCACAAAAGCATTCAGCTTTTCTGGATTGTTGTATTTTGGCCAAGCAACTCTCTAATTTTATGAAGAAATGCATTCACATAAGCCACCTACAAAACAGCCTCTTACTTTTCTTTGCTGATGCCCCAGTACATTTCCACAAACTGCTCTGATAGTAAGTATTGAAAGTACAGTATTTATTTAACTTGCAATTTATATCCTTTTCTTCCACTCCTTATATTTGTGTATAATTAAATAAACCATCATGGAAATGCTCCCTTCCCCTGTTTTTGTACATCATGCAAAAAGATAAGCCTCTAAAGAACTGAAAGTCACTAAGAATAAAGGGGGAAAAAGACATTTGAAACAAATTATGAAGTCTGTAGAATTATTTAAGGCATAAAATAGCTGCTTTCAACAGTAGCATTTTTAGGTGAGTGAGAGGCTGATGACCCTTTTTTTTAATGCATTACAGTAGTTGTCTTTTCCCCCCTTTCCCCCCCCCCCACCCCTCAAAACCTGTCTTTATCTGTATATACTTTGCTTCTATTTCCCTAGGCTCCTTGGTTACCAAGCTATTTTTGCCTTTCAGAATGAGGCGTCCATCGCCAAGTCTACAAGACCAAACCATGCTTTCAGCTGATGGGACAAAGCAGGAGCAGCTGCATGCCACATACATGCAAACTATTTTCACAGTATTGGAGCAAGGAAGAAAGGCTTCCCTACATGCAGTAAGCATGAAGAACTGTTTCTAATCAGAATACCCAATAAGTGCCCAATCCTACTGATTTTCTGTCATCTTTGCTTCTGATCTCCTCTCCCATACCCTCACTGCTACTCCAGGGATACTAAAAACAGAGCTAAGAGCTTACTCTTAAATGCTGACTCTGCAATATAAAACATCCTTTACACTGACTTTCACACTGGAATGATGTCACTGTTCTGTGCAATGTCCTCATCTTGCTGATGACTGACGTTTCCTAAAACTCAAAATGCTAATAAGCCAACATCTGTTCTAGTATCTTGTGGGGATTTTAATGTTATGACATCAGTGATAGTGTTCACTAAGCAATATTATCTTAAAATACAACAGCAGTGAAGCATTTACTTTCAATGTGTGAAACTCCAAATTCATACAGAGTTTGTTATGTGCTCCTTTGTACTTGGTAGTACAAATGTGTCTGGAACCTAACCAAACCTCTCTGCATCAAAACTAAAAATGTACCAAAGATCATATAAAAACAATGCAATTGAATAAACATATTCCTCATTTAGTGGAGTTCACAGTCTACATCAGAAACAGTATTGGAAAAAAAGGAAGATGTTTTAAGATTAAGACAATTATGAAAAAACAACGTGGTTTTTTCTGTGTGATATAGATAAAAATTATCCATTTTATGGACATTATGGTGCATTTTTACTTTAACAAAAGTAAAGGGAACTGACAAAAGACAGGCTATGCTAGAAGAGGAAGAGTAAGTGGTACAGATTCAGGCATGCTTTTAAATAATAATAAATTCGAGGACATGAGAAAAAAAACAGTTATTTTCAGGATTTTATTTCCTAAAATAGCAATTCCTGAAAGCAGGTTGTACATAACATAATACAGTGAGAAAATACTTGTCTTGCATTAAGTGGCTTAGCTCAGATCCCTTTCTCTATCTCTTCCTCCTCCTCCTCCCTCCCCCCCAACAAAAAGGACAGATGGCTTTGCATTTTAACTATTAACAGCTGTGGAAAAGGAAACCTTATTCTTTGCCTAAAAGATGTCTTTATTCCCGTCTTTAGAAGATGAGGTTATATCCCAGCAGAACAGAAGAGGGCACTCGAGCTAGCTCATCCCTTCCCTGCCTTTGGTCCTGCTAGGTCAGATTCCCGCTGGCTACAATTGCTACGATCTGCTGTGTACAAAATAATAAGCTGCTTTCACTTTCTTTCAATGTGAGTACAGTTACTAAAAATGGCTTGGCGCTCTACTACAGAGCATTTTTTTTCCTCCTCAGCAGAATACAGGAGCTCTGCTTGCTTCTGAAGTCAATCTGCAAATCAGCAAAAAACCTTCAAGAGCAAAAGCCAAAAAATTGCAACCCATGTTTAAGCAATCCAGTTTAGAGCATCATTCTCCAAGGACATCTCCTAGAATAAACCAACATATTTCCAGCTCCAAATACACACAGCCTTACCTGAGGGATACTGTCCATCATGCAATTTAGAAACAATAAACGCTGCAAGTAGGCCAAGGTACAAAAAGCAGAGGAAATCAGAAGTGGAAGAAGGCAACACCACAAACACATTTTAGATCATTACCTTGAACAACAAATCTTTTCCCAGACTGTGAAAACTAACTGCAAGGATTCTTAATCTCCCACAACTTTCTCAACAAAATGAAAGAGAAAAAAAAGTGGAAACGATGCTTAACATGGAAACTCCATAGCCTGCAAAGTCTAAGTATTACAATCCCCAGCACCACTGAGATGTCATAAACTCTCATAGGCTGTATCAGTGAGATGAACTACACTTGTCACTGTTAAAGTGGCAGCTGCAGTGAGGACTTTCAAATCAAAGAAATCACTAGTAAAAAGGAGTAATTATTCCTGTTTGATTACTCCTAATGCTTATTCTACCACTGCTTTCTTCTGTTGATAGGGAAGCAAAACCAAATGTAGATCCAACAGTTTATTTTTTAAAATAGTGTCTAAAATCTCTATTTAACACAAGAGAAACACCACTACAGTGCAAAAAATAAAGGTACACCAAAGAAGAGATAGTCTAAAAGATCACTTACAGATTTGTTGTCATCAAAGGCATGCTCTTCTATTTCCTCTTCCAATCTATCAGCTGCCTTCCTGACATCTTCCAGAATTTCATCAAGTATTGACAGGCTTTTGTTTTGATGTTGCATATTCTTAAGGGCTTCAACCTGATGTTTTTCAGCTGCTAAGAGTTCGACGTATTCCATTTCTTCCTGTTGAATTTCACAACACACAGACAAAATGCTGGCCAAGCCTTCAAGCAGAAACACATTTGACAAAAATGTATGCTGCTTTTGACACAAAATGTCTTACAAGTCAAATTGAAAAAGGAATGTAAACCTTATAATGGCATTTGAAGATTGGTTTCTCTTGTGCCAGTTTCCACCAGCGGACGCAGGCGAGAAAAACAACCAAACAAAATGTCCACCAATCACCTTTTCTAATCCATTAAACAGAGCTGTCCCATGGCTACAATCCAGAAAACACAAGAAAGGAATACTTTGAGGAACTCTAGGAAACATTTCAAAGCCAAGTGAAGTTTAAAGCTCAGTGCTTTAGCAGGAAAGCATAATAACCTTGAAAGCATAGCTTCACTAGCAACAACTACCAAATTGAAAGGAAAGCACAACAAATCTTAATTTTATAAGCCATTTTATAAACATGGGAAGAGGTCTGTTTATGGTTTTCAAAAATTAGAGTGAGTGTTGAAACACCTACAAAAAAAACCACCAAACAACAAAACCAAAACAGCTGGGAGAGAGTACAGATGAAAAGTCAAGCACTCTGGCTGAGGTTCCTGTTTATGTTTCCCAAGAAGAAGTTTTCCTGTCAGAAGTAAAAAACTTCATTTTGTCCACCTTTTCAGTTTGGGTCTCTCAAACTTTCAGTACTGACTTCTGAAATCCATTTCTAAGCTTCAGAAGTAAGAAAAGAAAAAATGCCAATGTAGTTTGGTATGGTGTAAAAATATTCCACTAGCTTCCCTGATAAAGTTATTATGTTTCATTTCTTATTGGACTTTTCAAGTTCAAAAGGAGAATTAAAAGAGTTTTACTTACTGATCAAGATTGGACTTAACACTGTGCCTTCTACACGGTTACTAAGACAATAACCAAAGTATTTTGTGTATTGACAGATTACTATTCGAGATCTCTGAAAAAATATGCTTCACTTCATATGTCTACATTCTTTTAAAGATGCGCTATGATTGAGGAAACATATGCAATGGCAGCCACCTTCCTTTCATTTAGATTCAGGATGCTGAGAGACCCTGCATCTTTAAGAAAGAAAATATTACCAAGAGGAAAAAAAAAAAAAAAAAGACCAAGCAAAAAAAAATACAAGCAATTTTGAGGTCAGACTGCATTCCCAGAAAACACAGCTTTGTCTGTTTTAGGTGCTCTGCCATACCCAGTTAGAAATCAGACAGCACATATATCTCCCTTAGGTTCTGCATTTTGTCTGCCTACCCCATACATTTATCTCTGATAACCTGCACATCTAAAATGGTCCTAAGCTCCTATGTTTAAATAACTGGAGTGTTCCCTCGTCCACACACATTTGAAGATGGGCATTTTTCCCTTGGACACCTGTAAGAGCACCCATATAATTTAATCAGCTCCTTCATGCCAAGACAAGAGTATGTTCAGTACAGCCTGTAACTAGAGCTTAACCCTTTGAAAATCCTGATAGTCAGCTCAATACCTCTGGTTGTGATGAAACCACAGAATTGCTGTCTGTTGGTGTTCAGAATTACCATAGTTACACCAGCATGATGATTACCTAGTTCCCAAAATAACTGCAGTTGGGAAAAATATTACTATTAATATGTTTGGCCTAATGACAGCTGGTTTAGTTCTTATGCAACATATGAGCAAGAGACACAGTTGCTCTCATACAGCCTCAAGGAAAAACATTTTCTAGCTGTTGTTTTCTGCTAGCAAACATCGGTTGAAAGACATAAAAAACCAGATTCCTTCCTCAGTCAGCAACAAGTCAGAACACAAGATGGAATTGATAAGGGTTAGATTCCTTCCCTTTAAAAATGGAACCGGTTTTGGGTGGAAGGATCAGATTAATCCTTTCTGTCAGCAGAGACAAACAGGCTGAACAGAGCTAGAGGTAAACTGAAGAAAAATAACTCTCTGATTTGCAAGAAGCTAACTTTCTCTGAAGAGCAAGGTAGAAGAGCTTTGAAAAATATCTGAGTTTATCTGGAAGTTCCTTTAATTATGAAGACAAAGTGTTTCATAGTTTAATAAAGTGGCATCTCTGTTTTCACCTACACAGCAGTGTCTCTGCAGTAGAATGGGACAAATCACAGAGGATGGTGTCCATGAAAAAGGACAAGCTATCTCCAACGGCCTGCTGTACGTTAAGCAGAAGTGCATCATAGTAAAAATACTGTTCCGCATATCATGCTGCGTCTGGAAACAGGATCAGAAGCTACATACCAAACAATCTTTTAAGCAAGCTAATACATATAAGGATTATGCACTAGAAACAGATGAGCAAAATGAACTAAGATTAAGGAAGACTTTGGGGCAATACTGTTTAAGAACAGTGTTGCTGTTGCTCTGGACTGTTTAATCAGGCATGGAAAACAAAAAAGCACATTTGGAAGAGATTGTATATTTGATGGGAAAAAATAACTCACAAATAGTGCAGTCTGGGTAGTAGGCACTCAAAAAGTTTTAAACAGCAAAACATTGCAAGTTTCACGTAGATCCACTTTTCCATTAAAACAGATAGAAACCCTGCCATAACAAAACTAAAATCACCAGCAGAATATGAATATTCTAGTAATAAATACAGGGAAACAAACCTTAATTGCAGCTTCTCTCAAGGCTTCCAGTCTCTGTCTGCTGCTTTCTTTCATATTTACAACATCTTTATAATCACCCTGTAGAGCTCTCTGGAGGCCATGAATTGCTTGAAAGACTGAATTTTCACTTTCGTTAAGCTCCTTCTGGAAAATTTCAAAGGTGTGCACCTGAAAAAGTTTCTCTTCAGCCGACAGTCCTGCATCCTTCTCAACTGCTCGTATAGCATTTTTGAGTTTATTGAGAACAACATTTTTCTGCCGAAGAAGACCAGATAGTTTTCTGCAGCTCTCCAACACCCATTGCTTTCTCTGAGTGGCAACAGCTCCTTTCCCACGGTGCAGCTTTATGGCATGCTTTACTACATCTTCATGTTCTGCAGGATTTACTAACTGGCCACAAGGCAATGAAACCAACGTCCACAGGGAAATAAATCCAGCCACCTTCATTCTTCACTTCTTACTGCTGTTGGGAGAAACTGATAATCCACAACTGCTCAAAGCTTTCAGCTACGTGGTTTCTGCATCTCCAGTGCGCATACCATGCTGCAAGACAGTACCAATCTGTTATCATGTTTGATAATGTTGGGTCATGAGGTCAAATATAGAAAACACACCTAGGCTATATCCTATGCTACAATATTTAACAGAATATATAGGGTGTCCTTCAGTCAACAGTTACCAAAACCAAGAAACAGCCCAAGATAACTGATAGATTTTTGTTTTCTCCTCAACTATTTTCTAGATATCATCCTGTTTTAAAAACACTGAATATAAAGCTTAGTCATTTCACATGATAGTCACCTGCACTTCTCACATGAGAGAAAAGCCATTAAAACTACTAAGCCACAATGCTATAGGCTGTACTTCAACCTAGCATCAGAATTCATTGTCCTTATCTATCAGTAAACATCTTGTATTTTTTCAAACCTATCATAAAAAATTGCCTCATTTGTTAATTGAACAGCCTCAGAAGCATTAACACACTCAACTACAGAAAAGATAAGGAAAAAAATTTGACTGAAACAGATTACATTATAAATCATTCTTTACTGTAGAATTGTTTCCTTCGAAAGTAATAACAGCAAAACTTCCTGGACTTCTGAGCAGTACTACTTTGGATCAAAGATTTTCACCTGTAAGGCTGCATGGCCTGGAGGCATTTTACTTCAAAGCTAACAATTGATCCTCATGATTTTAAAATAGAGTTATAAGAACACTAAAAGTAAAATCAATTCATTCATGAGTTCGTTTCCCAGAAGCTATGTGAAGATCTATATTTAAACTGCTGTATTTGCTTTTAACACCAAGCAGGGTAGAATTTCAAAACTAAGAACAAATTCCTTCCCCACAGATCCTACAGGGAAATACTGACACTACTGTAAAATAACAAAGTTACGTTTTCTTTAAAAAAAACACCTAAACAAACAAAAACCCCACACACCACAAAGCCATAGGTAACAATGTATAAAGGTAGGTACAAAACATTTATGTATCACTGAAGCACAGCATTCCAAAAATGAACAACACACACTACATGTTAGTGGATATACTGCAGATATTTGCCTAAATCACTATCTGCAATCTTCATCTGAGCCAAAAGCCTTAATCAGGAAACAAGATATGGACATAGTCAACTGGAAGCAGTTTGCCTAAGAGAGAATATTCCCTCCCTATAGTGCAGTAGCAAGCACAAGGATCCAAGCCAGCCATCATCAATATACAGAACGGGAAGGGAAGATGGTAAGCACAGCCATGTACTACCGTACCTTTTAAAATGCCCTCTCATCTCTGTTTCAGAGAGAAATAAGAAATCCTCTCTGTGGGTTAGTTTATATTTTTTTTCTCCATGCATAAAATACAAGCCAAAGTATTTACCTATCAATAGTTGACTGTGGGCTAGGGTTTAACAACATGAAGAGGTAAAATATTTAAAATTAAGGATTGAAAGGTTAAGTAGCAAAAGCATATCTGGATCACTCATTTCAATAAAATAATAAAGTAGAACTACTTCAGAACTTTGATAAAGCTATGGGGTTTATTATTATTAAGAAATCAGACAAAATAACAATCCCCACCACCTGGCAAAATTCTAGAGGGATACTTAAGAAAATGTTTTTTTATGCATACAAAGTAGTATTTTCCTGTTTAACATGTCTGGGGAGAAGTTATGCTGAATGTATTACAACCTATTCCTACAAAGAATAGGGAGACGAAAATATCCAGTGTATATTTAAGCTACCATCTGCAGGGAAGTGAGTAAAAGATTCTACTGCATGTCTTAATTTGGTACGTCAAAGCGCATAATTAAATTCTGAGCAGAGATTTATACTAATAAGTTTGCCCAGTGCTGCACTGTGTTAACACTGCAGTTCAGACACACTACAGTTTTGTTTCTGTAACAGTGATTTTTACTTGGCTAGCAAAAGCTGTTTAGAAAAGCGGCACCTGGGGCAGTGCTCAGAGGCTTCTAAGGGAATAATGATCTCATATAAAAATGTAAGATATGATGATGTGCTTCAGAGTGTAAATAAAGATAATAAACCAAACCCACAGTCCTCTCTATGCACCAGTAAGTCTTAAATTAGAGGGCACTCCTGACATTTTGAGTCCTTTTTAAGCACAGTTGTTTTTCTGATGGATTGCAGCTCATCTTCCCAATTTTACTTGTGAACACGGTATTTTAGTGCTGGATTTCACCAAGCCGACGTTAGATCCTGCCTGCTATGCAAGCCCTAATTCTCTCTTCCAAAACCCTTTCAGGTCCTTCCACACCTGCCAATTCACGCCACCCACCCATCAGTTTTCCCAAGCTCCTTCTCAGGACTCGCAGGGCAGCCCGGCTAGGGGCGCCGGCCGTTGCCGTTATTCCCCGGGCGGGAGCATCTGCCCCAGCACGTACCCACCTCAGAACGACGACCACCGGAGGGCAGCTCCCTGTGGCGCCGCCACCGCCTCGTCGCAGGCCAGCTTCCGGGTGGCGGCTCCGCTACCTCTCCCCGGGAGAGAAAAGGGAAAACCTAGAAAGATCAGGGGAGTGCGGGTTAAGACCAGCCCCTTTCCCGCCCCCTCATGGCGGAGGAGGAAGGGATGGAGGAAGAGAGCGAGGCATCCGCCCCTCAGCCCGCCTGCCCGGCGCTCCCGGCAGCGGCACTCAACTTTCCGGCCCCACGCCAGTGGGACCGAACCTGCCGTCGCCTCCTCGCAGATACCGCGCCCACCTCACGGGACAGCTGACCCAGCCGCTGAGAGGAGGGGGAAAGACATGGTGACAGCTACCGGCCCCGGGCGCTGCTTCCTCCCTCCATGCCACTCACCTGAGGGAGGGCCGGCAGCGGCCCGAGGAGCACAGGAAGGACGAGAGTGAAACGCGGCACGAGGGTCGGGGGGTGGTGACCGCTGACGGAAGGCGCCAAGGAGCCCCGTCCGTATCAGCAGCCAATCCCCCCACCAAAGCGGCCGCCCCTCACCCCACGCCGGTGATCTCCCACCGCTGCTATACCTTTAAGCGCAGAGTTAGGCGGGATCTGTAGTCTGAGCGCCCCCTGGTGGCGCATCGTAGGAGACACAATCATGCATTCTCCTCCCTGCCACGCGGTGCACGCCGGGAGCCGTAGTCGCTGCTGTGGTGCGCCTTATCCCAGGGAACGTCCACCTCTCTTCGCGGACGCGTTACAGAGAGGCTCGTGGGCTCCCCACCGGCACTGCGGCACACACTTCGATCCCGGCGCTCCGCCTTTGAGCCTGGTCCCCTCAAGCGCGGCCGGTGATAGGCGGCGAGGGCGGCCCCCTGGGCGCCTGCGCGGGAGGCGGTGCCGGGCGGTGAAGTTGGTCAAAGCGCCGGGGGTAAAATGGTAGGTTGCCGGAGCTGGGGGAGGGGAGCGAGGCAGAGAAATTGGGGAGGGGGGGGAACCCCAAACACTTGGAACAGTGAGCGCAGCGTCCCTATAACCACCTCCCCTCATTCAGTGCCGCCTCCCACTCTCCTGCCAGAGGGGGAACGGTGCCAAGCGGGGGGTGGAGGTGTCCGCTCGGGCTGGAGGCGACGGGGAGCGGGAGGCGCCGGGGAGAGGACACACATACAACGTGCAGGGTCGCTCTCCCGCCGCCCTGCCCGCCGGGAGCGAGGAAGGTCACCCGGGGCGGGGAAGGAGGGGTCCGGGCGGCGCCGTCGCGGGTATTTCGAGCGCCTGCCGCTGGCGCGCCGCGTACCTTTCCCTTTTTTGGGCTTGGGTCTGGTGTGCGGCAGGTTGCCGGAGCCCCGTGTCCCTCGCTCCCGCAGCCCCCCTTTCCGGCACCGGGTGAGGCCCTCCCGCTGGCCGCCGCACCTCTCCCCCACCTGAGGCGCGGCAGGTGCAGCGACGGTAAAGGTGCGGTACAAATTCCCGTCCCGGGTGTGGGACGAGCAGTCGAAGCTGTACCGGGAAGGATCGGGACGGTGCTTCTGCCGCAGCATGCCGCGGTATCAGCTTCCTTGGGATATGCGGTACGGTGTAATTACTGAGTGGAGAGGGCTTCTGAAAGATGACTTTATGATATCTTGATGCCAAATACACTTCTGAGTTTGGGTTCTGCTGGTGAAGGGAGCACGGTAGAAGCAAGGCTTCCAGACCTTCCCCTCCTGCCCTATAGAGAGGGCATCGGGACACTGCCTGCTACGCAGGACATTGAATACAAATGAACAGCAGAAACTACACTGCGTGACAGAGTAGTAGATTGGATGTGTTTCTTAACTCTGATTTCTTCAAATAACTCTGTATTTCATTTTGAACCTAGAAAATATCCCTAAGTGACAGGCATTATAGTAGACTTAAAAGAGGGCACAGAATCACCAAGGCTGGAAAAGACCCCCAGGATCATCAAGTCCAGCCTATGACCCAGTACACCACAACATCTAAACCATGCCACTCAGTGCCACATCCAATCTTTTCTTAAACACCTCTAGGGACGGCGGCTCCACCACCTCCCTAGGCAGCCTATTCCAGAGCCCAATCATCCTCTGTGTGAGGAAGTGCTTCCTAATGTCCAGTCTAACCCTCCCCTGCACGTTTTACTTCGAAATAGTTGTCATAGACACAAAGTTTATTGCTCAAAAGGAGTTTATGTTGCTGAAGAAAATGTTAGTGCAGAGAGGCTCTCATAGTGAAACCTTAATGAAAACTGGGGGGAGAGGGGAGGTCACAAAGCTTGTAGTCAAAGGACTATAGAGTATTTAAATGTTTCTTTATACTTAACTTTACATGTCTCTTCTATAAGAAGAAATGTTACGTATTTTTTTTGTATGAATCTGAAAAAAAATCTTCTGAGGAAGACCAGAGTCCTTATCTTGTTTACGTGATGTGTTTCTTGTCTCAGGGCCATCTGTAGTCAAGATGTCATCATCCATATGTGTACAAGAGATAACAAGTATGCTTAAAGATGGTCCCATGTTTACTGCTTACTGAATCAGGATTCAATTTTTCCCCTGATATTTAAAAGCAGTACATTTTCTGTTATAGCTGACAATTTAAGCAGTAGTGAGGACCTTGGACAAATTTCTCAGCTTAATTGTTGGCCTAGAACATGTGTTAAGTATGGTTTAACGAAATTGGAAAGTATCAGAATGTAATAGAAACCAGAGTTTGATTTAAGCCGTCTCTTTCTTCCAGATCCGTGTAAAGAATAATGTTGAGCTATGTTAATAGCAAATTTGCTCCATATAAAATCCCTGTACCTATCTTTTGGGTTTTCTAGAACTTTAGGGATGTTGTGTAGATAGTTGCTGCAATTAGCTGCCATTAAGATAAATACCTTGCTGGTTCCTGCAAGCCAACTGGTTTTGTTGTTTAATGTATTAATAGTACAAATATATTTTACTGAGTTAAAGTTTTAGATCACATATGCAGGAGCTTCATAGTCTTATTGTAACATTCAGCAAATCTCCGATGTGTCTGCTTTATTTTCTTTTGTGTCTTCTGTTGTCAATGGTTTCTAACCTAAAAATGTGAGGCATGCTCCTGTTGTTTTTCAGCTGATCACTTAAAATGGTTAAACTTTGTATTACTCATTGTTGCTGGAAAAATATTAGGAAAACTGTTGAGCAATTCTATGTGTATGAAGGACTTACAGAATCTGAGAGTCTGTAACTTATGCCTTTGTAATTTCTTGTTTTTATAACCACCAGGCATATTTTCAGAAGATAACCATATTGTTGCATGATAAAACTTGTGTTTGCTGCTCTTACAGAACAGAAAAACTTGTGCATATGTGAGCAATAAAGCAGAAATAAAAATATATTACTGCCAGAATGTGTTGCTAAAAATGTACGTATAGATGCTGTCATTTCAATTTTCAGAAGAAAATGCTGTCTTTTTAACTGCAGAAGAACAAGGCTTTGTCTTCCTGTATTTCTGAAGTGAAAGTTGTCATCAACAAGAAAACTAAAACCTTTTAAAGATAGGCATTAGTGGTAGAATGCTGAAACAAACTTCTGGATTAGCTTCATTGGCTTTCCTGCTTCTTTTGCATCCCAAAGCATAAGCTTAAATCATCTCAGAAGGACAAGGTCCGCCAGTTTATGGCATTCACCCAGGCTGGTGAAAGGACTGCTATTTACTGCTTAATGCAGAATGAGTGGAAATTAGAAGTGGCAACAGACAACTACTTCCAGAATCCAGACTTGTACTACAAAGAATCCATGAAAAATTCAGTAGACAAGAAGAAATTAGAACAATTATACAATCGATACAAAGGTAAGGCTTGTTTTTTTGCTGTGGGGTTTGGGGTTATGTTTGAAGTATTTTGAGTGGTATTTCTGCTTTTCCCTCTGCCATCCTTAAGGACTTCTAAGGAGAGATTGCTAGGTTTTGCTTCCTACTCTGTGTTTGTGGTACTAAGATAAGAATGACAAAGGTTTTAAATGCTCTTAATGTTCAGTACACAACTTCTGTAGATATTCCTGTAGAGTTTAAAGTAAACTCACAGTAGAAAATTATACCTATCATGAGGAAATTGTCAGCTGCATATGATGGAGAGTAAAGCTTATTATGCAAGTTATTTGATTTCTTGCCATTGGCTGCTATTAAATATACCTACCATGTACTTTGTGTGACAAAATAATACATAATACATATTGTTCTTGTATTTGGGGGAGTTAATTTGTTCAAAGATACTAGTATTTCTGTACATTAAAATAAAAAAATGTTTCAGATGACATTACAGCTAGGAGTCTGACAAAACAGTCAAATAAGAAAACTCAAAAACTAGTCATAGAAACTGCATCCTTATCTTATTCTTTGTGCTGGCATATTGCAGCACAAGTGATGCGCCTCTTCAGAGAAGCTGAAAACCACAGGGAAGAAGATTAAAGGCAGAGTTATTTCTATTTGTTTATAGCATTGTTAAAAAGAATAGGGAAAAAAAGGTAAAGATAGTAATGTAAATGTAAGAATGTATGTGGTCCAGGTAGCAGTGCTTTCTGAAAGTGGCCATCTGACATGAATGTGTGCATTGTTCACTATGTGTTGGAGTAGAGCAGGCCAGAATCATTACCAGCCCTTGCTGAGATCCATACATCTTGTGTGTATACACTTCATCCTCTTCTTATGACAGTGTTTCTACCTTTTTTAACTTTACCTAATGTGTTCTATTTTAAATACAGACATTCTTCAGTATTTTATTATGTGGTAATGAATTGCACAGGGACAAAAAATCAGCAACACTGTAGCATTTGCTTTGAAACGGGAAACCTTAACTAAAGAACCACTTTTTTGATTGTTTTCTACATATACATATATGTAGCATATATATAACATATCTAAATCTTGCTCCTTGTATGCAAGTCTTGGGAGATTGCTGGGTCAAAAATAAATACAAATGGGTAAATGCTACTAAGAATATCTAAAATATAATCCCAAGTGTTATTTATTATCCATAATTTTGTAGCAGTGGCCAACAGCACCACTTGACTCCTGTGACAGATAATTATATAATATAGAGATAATATAACAAAGATAGTTAATTTTGTTGTCTGTGATTTGGTTAGCAGCATGCCTTTGCAATTCTGGCACCTTAACATCTAAGTAAAGTTGTAAAATGGAACAAAATGTGCACAAGACTTGAGAGAAAGAACAGAAGTGTTGTCTAAGCACCTTTTTCTTGTTTTCATACGTAGTTTAAACCTGGGTCATTGGACTCATAACAACAAGGAATTCCTTTGTCCTACAGGACATACAGAATCCTTCATACACTGCACTGTTTGAAATTGGAGATGAGGTCTTTCATTTCCTGTGCTGTCTTTTTGTTAGTTTTCTTATCTGTTTATCCAGCAGCTCTGCCAAAACAGGTTTTCATAGAATCACAGAATATGAGCGACCTCCCAGATCACTTGAGTCCAACCAAAAAAAAAAACCAACAAACAAACAAACCCCCACCAAAACCAAAATACAAACAATCCCAAGCACCTCTACATGCCTACCACTAGAGCAGGTCCTGGAGCACCACATCTACACATTTCTTAAACACCTGCAGGGATGGTGATTCAACCACCTCCCTGGGAAGGCTGTTCCAGTGCCTCACCACGCTTTCTGTAAAAGAATTTCTTCCTAATATCAATCTAACCCCACCCTGCTGCAACTTCATACCATCCCCTCTGGTTCTGTCATTAGTTACTAAGGAAAAGAGGCCAACACTCATCTCTCTACAATGTCCTTTCAGGTAGTTGTAGAGGACAATGAGGTCCCCCCTCAGCCTCCTCTTCTCTAAACTAAACATGCCCAGGTCCCTCAGCCTCTCCTCATGTGACTTGTTCTCTAAACCCCTCACAAAAAAAAAAAAAAACACCTTCATTTTTGTTCCTGGTTACCTGGATGACATGAAACATAAGGATGAAACAAGCAGTCCTTGTTGAAAATCATCAGAATTCTTCCACTGACTAGTGTTCTTTCTGCCTTCAGTTCTTCAATTACTCCCCAAAAATACAAGAAATGCAATTTACATATCCTGGAACTAGATCTAGGATATAGTAGAACAGTTGTTGTTATTCCTGCTCAAAAGTCTATAAGATTTTGTTTGTTAAAATAACTTCCTCTCCACATTTTAGCATTTCTTCATTGTAGTATTGACTAGAAAAGTGGAAGACATCTTAGTTTAACACCCCAGGGAAATTAAAAAAAAAAAGTTTTCTTTAGACTTGATTTTTTGTTTTGTTTTTGTTTAAATATCATAGAATCATAGAATGGTTAGGAAGGGACCTCTGGAGGTCATCTAGTCCAACCCCCCTGCAGTGGGCAGGGACATCCCTAACTAGATCAGGTTGCCCAGAGCCCTGTCAAGCCTCGCCTTGAATGTCTCCAGGGATGGGGCCTCAACCACCTCCCTGGGCAACCTGTGCCAGTGTTCCACCACCCTTGTGGTGAGGAACTTCTTCCTAATGTCCAATTTAAATCTCCTCCTCTCCAGTTTAAAACCATTGCCCCTTGTCCTTTCATTCCAGGCCTTTGCAAACAGGCCCTCTCCAGCCTTCTTGTAAGTTCCCTTTAAGTACTGGAAAGTCACTATTAGGTCCCCCCGAAGTCTTCTCTTCTCCAGGCCTGAGAACCCTTTGAATAAAGACTTAATAGCATGGTTGAAAATGTTACCAGTTTAAGGAGTTAGTATTAAATTCACTTCAGGAACACTTTTCTACGTAGCCAAACTTAACGATACTGAAATGTATTCTATCAAAAGCTGGGAAAGACAGTTTCGTGGTTTGTTAACTGTCAAGCTTTGAAAACTAAAGGTGGTGGGACCTTTTTCCCCTTCCAGTTATTCAAGTTTATATGCAGGGGGCTTTGTTCGTTTGTGGTTTTTTGAGGGGATTTTGTTACAGTTTCAGGATGGTGACATCTACCCTGACACAGGTTGTTATGACCTGTAGTTTTGACATTCAGAAAGGTAGTGAACTTAGTACTACTGAAACAATATTTCCTTAGTTGTATTGTATAGTTTAAGACCTTGTTATGCTAAGGCATTGTTTGAGCAGTGGTTTTTTGTGATTTTCCTTACTTGAGTTAGTTTGGTCTTTAAGCAGTTAGTATGTTTTAGTTGGTTTGGCTTTTGGTTGTTTTTTTTTTCTTTTAAAGTTTAGTACTTGCTAACCAATAAATATGTTGTCCCTTTTTGTATGATTATCAGCCTTACTATTTTTAAATGTAGTCAGGCATCTTAGTTAATTCAGGCCTTTCATAGAGCACTGTGGAGAGAAGACAAAGATATTTTGCTGACACTAGCTGATGAATTTAGGAAAAAATTGCAAACCAATTTCTAGGGAATTTTGCAGAATACTTAACCAATTTGCAGATACTCTTCAAGGTTCTTCTAAAATTAACTAGATTTCAAGTGAAGGTATTTGTGAAGCTTATGAAAAAATGAAAACCTGTGTTATGCAGCATATCAGAGCTGTGCAGGTGATTACTTGTAAATATTTTTTGTAAGTAATTACAGTTCTCCTCTTTGTATTTTGAACTGCAGACCCACAAGATGAAAATAAAATTGGGATTGATGGCATTCAACAGTTCTGTGATGATTTAAGCCTGGACCCAGCCAGTATCAGTGTTCTTGTTGTAGCATGGAAGTTCAGGGCAGCTACTCAATGTGAATTCAGTAAAAAGGAATTTGTTGATGGCATGACAGAGTTGGGGTAAGTATCCTTTTCTGCATCGTTCAAAACACAGGGCCTGAGGTTGGTTTATATTGAAAATGTTTTTAATTAAATTAAGTGTGAAACTTCAGAAAGCTGGTAATGCTGGTGCCAACCTGAAGAGATGCTAAATGCCTGTAGTGTTCTGTCTTCCTTAAATTGATGCTTTACTGCAAAGCCTTAATAATGGCTGCAGTAAAGGAGAAGAAAAATAGTTCCTATCTGTACAACAAGGAAAACAGACAAATTTGCTGATCTTTTTATGTAATTCATACGAACGTATATGGTTGTATTAAGATTTTGTGTTCAACCTTGCATTGTTAAAAGCTGATCTGTACCACACAAGACAGTTAAAACTGCATCTGCATCTTATGGATTTTGCTAGTTACCTGACCTTTAATAAAATTATTCTTGAATCTTTAGAATAAATACAAATGTTTAGCCACTGGCAACTTCTAAATGCAAGATGTTTGTTGTTATAGTTGCTTCTTTGAAACCCATTTCCTTCACTTAAGTTTCTAGGTACAATTCAAAATATTGGTAATATCCTATAAACCTTGAATATTTATTTGATTTCTTGGCATAAGGGAACCCTTTTTCTTTTAAAATTGCATCTTGTTAGCTGAGGTACTTTTACTGAAAATGCTCCAGTCTTGTGTTAAGGGATGTGTTTCTCTTAAGAGTCAGAGTAACTTGATCATATCTTAGTTTACCTGTGCCAGGCTGTTAAATGGTTTGTCAGCCTTCAAGCTACTGTCAAAGGCTCAATTTTTTCCTAGGTTTTATGCAGAAGTGTTCATGCTGGGGAGAAGATGACTGCAAATTATAGTTCATTGTGTTGGAAAGTCCTCTCTTGTTAAGATTAACTGTAATATCCATCTAGATTAAAGCAAAAACCCCCACCCTTGTATTAAAACAACTATAAACAGGGAAAGGATAGCAGATTTCAGTGAGGTTTTGTATGTTCTTTAAGAACAGAATAACATCTATTGTTTGAGTTCATAAACTCATGAAGAAACTCAGAAAAGAAGTTAAACCACTGGATCCTGTTTGGATTGTGTACTTATTGGATACCTTTATATAATGTTCCACTTAATCATTTAGTAAAGACATATGAATGCTTATATTTTTAAGAATGCTACCCAAAAAGATACACTGTTTTATTTTGTTCTGAAAATAAGCCTTAGAAATTGATCTTTTAAAAAAGTTAAAGAAATCTTAAATATTTACAAATAATGTAACCTCTTTTGAACAGGTGTGATACCACAGAAAAACTGAAAGCTCTATTGCCAAGACTGGAACAAGAGCTAAAGGATCCAACAAAGTTCAAAGATTTTTATCAGTTTACTTTTAACTTTGCTAAAAACCCTGGACAAAAAGGTCTAGGTAAGTAGAACAAAAATGAGAAAGTATCTACAGAGAGATAAGCCAATTCTAGATACTTCCAATAATACAATGTTGTCATTGATGGTTGTATAGTAAATTCATTATTGATTTCTTTTACTGACTTCTCTTTTTCATCTTCTTTCAATTAATCTCATCTTTAATGTGTGCCTCAGTATGGATAATTTAATGGGATTTTCTGCTAGTGTTGAAATTCTCCCTCCTTGTCAAAAGAAGTTCCTGTCAGAATGTTTGTTTGGGTTTTGGTGTTTGTTTTTTTTAAAAAGACAGAGCTGGTGTACTCTGTGTGTTCCATTTTGTTCAGAACAACTGAAGCAAGATAGGGAGAAAACTCTGGGCAGAAGTTACTGCTCTTCCAAGAATTTTTAGTTTCAGCTCAGAGTTTTTATTTAAAGTTTAGAAAAAGAGTATTGTGGACTTGGTTCAAAACTAGTGAATAGAAGTAGACATACATATTATAATTATAAAGTATTAAATTTGTATTCTTTATAAAGTTTGAGTTTTGTCTCAGTCCATGCCTTGTATTGCTGGAGTAAAATGGATATGTTATTTAAATTCCAGTATTTTATTGTCTTCAAAAATATCTATAGTTTGTGACTAGATGAAAAACATTGTAAGATGAAATCTAATATCCATTCAAATTTATGTCCACTTTCAAAAAGACCCTATGTAGGGAGGATTTAAACTGCTTTGTGTGTAGAATAGCACCATACTGTCATCAGTGTTCTCTTTGTGCTGTGGATAAGAGGAAGTGGGGTTGTTTTAGCATAGCCATTTTAACACTGTGTCTGTGTTACTCGGCAAGCACTTTAATAAACACTTTTTCCCAAAAATTCTTGGAAGAGTTGTGAGATGGAGGAGCAGAATATTGATTTAGACCCTCTCAACCAGAGGTGCCTATTCCACATTTTTTCCGGGAAATTTCTTTTAATAATATCTCTTACTTTGAATAATCTCTCTTGCTTTCCCAGTGTCTCTTTCTTCTTTTTTTTTTTTTTTTAAAAACGGTGGGCAACCTTTAGCTAGTTTCCATTTTTCTTTGGGTTTTTTTGGTTGGTTGGTTGGTTGTTTTTTTTGTGGCAGTTTGATTTTTCGTTACATGTGTTACTCTTTCCTGGGTCACATGCAGCCCTTCCAGACACAAAAATGAAATAGTCTTGAAGTGGTTCTATGAGGCTGGTTGGAGTTCTAGTCCCTTAGCAGTTGTTGATTTTCTTGCCTCTCTTCATTAAAAAGCCTAGTACTTTCACATTGTGGAAAAGGTAAGTCAGTTACAGCTGAGGTTGGAACTTACGGGATACCTAAAGAAATATTACAAATGGCTTCCTTTTTTAATTGGATTAGTTCCAGTGTGAAACTCACGTACTTGGGAAATACGTCTCAAAAGCTTTTTACCTAAGCCTGTACAAAGAGAGGAGAAGGGGAGGCAGCCCAACTCGGATTATGGGACTGAACGTACTGTTTATTTGACATGAAAAGGAAAAATGAAACTTGCTTGTTTTCCATTACTTCTCTTTATTTGGTGTGGAGGCCCTTTCATTTGTAAGTCTGTCTTCTCTGTTGTGTAAGAATAGTACTTTTTGGCAATTAAACACCTAAGTGTCTTCTTACACTAAGAGCTGAAGTATTAATGGAAGAAAGTAAGAAGTACAAAAGTTAAAGTTATGCTTAAAATAAACTGTAGAAACATCTGACTGCAACTGTTGCTGGTTTCAATTTTCAAGAATTTTAGCAATTCTGGTAAGAGATCCTGTTTTCTGATTTCAAGTAGTCCTTAGTTGCGGCTGTAGTGTTTCTGGTGACATACTCCCATGATAGCACTTGGCCTACTCTTTACCATATGCTCACCTTTGAATTATGACTTGAAGACTAAGAGGTCAGTAAGTTTGTGTCAAGTAGGGATAAAAGTGAATGGTTTTAATTAATGAAATGAAAATAGTCAAAACAATTTTTTCTTAGCTTTCAATTACAAAATATTTTACTGTGATTTTTCTGGGGTGTGAAGTATCCAGTGCTTCCTTTTGTTATGCTCGGAGCTTAAATCACTAAGTCTCGTAGTTGTTGCATTCATTGTTTAGAGGAGTAGTCTGCAGGCTAAAAGAATATTGCTCGGTTCTCAGATATACACATGACCTATGAATACACCTATTTGAAAATTAAGCAGATTTCACAGAATTATAGAACATTGGGTTAGAATGGACCTTGAGGATCGTCTAGTCCGACCTTTCTTGGCAAAAGCAGAATCTAGACAAGATGGCCCAGCAACCCTCCCCAGCTGAATCTTAAGTATCCAGTGTTGAAGAATCCACCAATCTGCTTCCCTTGGCAGGTGATTCCAGTGGCTGATTGTTCTTGTTAGGAAAAAATTTTCCTCTTGTAATTTGACATAGTGCCAATGACAAATGGTAAATTGTTATTCATAGCAGATTGTTAAAAACTTTTTATAAAAGAAGACATAATTAAAATGGTCCTTCTGTTGGATCCTTCAGGCTAAGTGCTAGTGAATCTTTTTTTTTTTTTTTTTTAAGAAATAACTCTTCAGAATAGAGCTCACCAGAAAAATGTCTCTGATAGGCAAAGAGGACTCATTTACACATTATTTTTCATGCTTATTATCTTAACATATTTTAACTATAATAAATTACTGAAATACCTCTAAAATTTCCAAACAGTGATGCTTTGGTTCTGAATTATGTTCATTGCTCTATCAGTATTTTTGTATGTGTCCTGGTTTGGGCTGGAGCAGAATTAATTCTGCTCCAGCCCAAACCAGGACAGTATGTTTCAGATTACTTTTTTTATTAAAACAAATCTGTTTCTCCTGGTTTAAGAAGTGATAAGCAACAGTTACTACTTTAATTTTTGCACCATCTCCTCCAAAGAACATCAGGAAATACAGTGATTCATGGGTTCCTTTTTAATGTGGTAAGGTGGTCTTTAAACTAGAAGATAAACATTTATGGAGTGTATTCCCTTGTACCAGACAGGATCAGCTTCTACCAAAAGCATTCCTCGCCGATGCTATTCAGACTGGATACTCAGTGGCATGCTGGCCATATTTACAAACTTGCCTTTTTTAGTTTGAGTAGTTACCAGCAAGATTCAAGATCTGATTGGCAGTGAACCTCTGGTTGAAAAAGTTTGGGAACCACAGCCTTCAGATTTCCAGTGGTAGGTCTGATGTTGTTAGATTTACCTTTTTTTTTCTTGTTCTAGCATATAACTTGAATCTCTGTTTCTGAATTCTTCAGTTCAATTGCTTGCTTGTCCAGAGTAAATATGCAGAATACATATTTCCTTAGATTTAGTAACAACTTTTTACATATTTGGCAACTATGTATGTCTCCTCTTAGTCTCTAGATGAAGTAAAACTGACTATCCTGATAAATTGAATCTTCCAACTCTCTTTTCCCTTGCAGTCCAATTGATCTAACTTTCTCTTGTCTTGTAGTACTTTCTCCCAGTTTGGCAGAGAAGCACTGAGATTCTTTTAGAACCTCTTAACCTCTGTGAATTCTCGAAGATGGTTTTTTTCTGAGATTATTTTTTGCCAGGAGCATATCTTGACAAAAAATTTCTATGTATCTCAAACATTTTTCTGTTAGGAGGTATCAACAGGGTGCATAGTATCTCTTATTACACCATCTGCTCTTTGTAAGGGAAGGAATGGGAAGGCACAGAAACCCTTTTTAGAAGTTTTTTTGATGATCGAATAATTTCGGTGATACCCAACACAGTCGTCTTCATGATGCATGGATTTTGCTCCAGGAAAGCACTCTAGGGGGAGGTTGTGTTTTATTTATTTTTAGAACAGCCTGTCTTCCATTGCTTTATAACTTCTTCTCATTCTACAGTTTCCTTCAAAACCAATGCAAGAAATTCTGCCTTTATGTAATTAGATGGGAAGAATGCTTCCCAATGAATTAAATTACATCTATTCTGTTGTTCCCCAAAATAGGCACAGAGTACGGTACACGGATACTCTTCCCTAGAAATAGTACTGCCTTTTATAGGAGTTTCTTTCCCACTGTTCTTGTGGTGATAGTAGGGGAATTTTTTCTTTTTATATCTACAGGACTTCTGTCTCTATAGTCTCATCCATCTTGAATGTTTCCATTTATTTACATTGTCATTAGTATGCTTCAGTCTGTACACATGATGCTTAAAGAAGTAAAAGTAGTACTAGTCCCCATGAGTGATATCACATGTAAGTAGTGAGATGCAGGAGGCAAAAGCATATTTCAGAACATCTACCCTTTTTTTTTTTTAAAGCAGAAAATGATCTGATCAATATTACTGAGGACCCAGCTGTCAAGTGGCTTTCAGATACCTCTGAATAGATTTGGTTATTATTAAAGAAATAGATGGGTGCTTAAAACAGTTAAGACTATTCCCTAAGGAGTGGCAGAATCCAGGAAAAAATAGCAAGATCTCAACACAGCAGTGCAATCTCAATGGCTGCATATTGGACCTGGCTGATGTATTGATCTTCAGATGAGTGTTTTGTGTGTAGTTTGAGATAATGTAGAAGGTGTACTTCATTAAAGCCTGGTGTGCCAGGAGACTTTTACAAAGAATTGTTAGTGATTCTGTGATTCTGTCTAATCTGCTCTCCTGTCTGTTTAATCCACTCCCTCATGTTCTCACTATGGTATTTAGTACCAAAAAAAAAATCTCTTATGTTTTGCATGGTGCAGGTTTGGAGAGGTTTGTCTTGCCTTCTGCTCCAAATATTTAGCTTTTTCTACTGCAGTATGAGTGACATTGTGCATCCTAGCTCTTGGTTGATAAGTACTGAAGAATAAGATTATAGATCTTTTGTCATGTTGTATACAGAGCAGTTCAGATTTCTAAGGACAATATTCAAGCTCAAAACAATCTGATACTTACTGTGAGTCTCTTAATGGGTCTCCTTTTGAGTCCCAACAAGACACATTCAGGATGCTCAGGAGTTCACTACAGTTTATTTCAGCACCATGGAGGAACTTAATGCATTCTTTCATGGCCTTCAACTTCCAACACGGAAACAAAAAGCAAATTTGATCCTTCATCACTCCTTTGTGGTCCCTTCACCTGCTTGCTGGCTCAAAAGGTTGTGCTTCCTTCTTTCTGCCAGCTTCCTGGGATCAAGCAAGAGATGATACAAGGAGGGCATTCAGACTTGAATCAAATGTTACCTCAAGACCAGAAGAATGACTATCTTTGCATCCAGTATTTGGACTTCCAGGAGGTTGCATCTTCTGTGAGCAGATGAGTATAATGTGCTCTTTTTAATTGAAACAACATCAGCTTTGGCTTTCATCATAGCAATATCTCAAGATTCTTTGAAGAGAAACTGAGCATTAGGGAAGGATATCTTTTTGTTTGTTTTTTTTTTCTTCCCCCTAATTAGTTATCAAGATTTCCTGCACTTTCAGTGAAGAATTAAATTGATCCATTTGTAGGATGTTTGTCAGAGTGAGTGGATGGAAAAAAGTTAAGGGAGTTCAATAAGTGAATTTCATGTTTACTTTGGAAGGGGTCTGGGAATGCTCTGGTTTAGGTGTTTCAGTGTCCATGATCTGTGTGTATGGTCCTTGCTTTATTTTTGTGCACATTTACTTTCCGAAAATGCTAGCGACTTGAGAAGCTCAGTACAGAACAGGGCACTCTGATCAGAAAAGGCCAATAGAACTGCCAGTTCTAGTAAAGCTTCATTGATTCTTTTACTCATGTTTGGCTCTTATTTGGGAAATGTATATCCAGTCAACTTTAAGTCATCTGTTGTAGTTTATCTGAATTGTACATGGAGAGATTTTGCAGAGGCAAAAGGATTTTGAAACTGGCTACGATCAGGTTCATTAGGCTGCCCTCAAATTGACATTTAGCTAGCTATCTTCTAAGCCTAGCTTACATTCAGAAGCAATTTATCTGCTTTTGAGCAGTTGATGCTCAAGATAATAAATGTCAAAGGTTCTGCATGGAATTAGCCTGTTTGAGCATGGCAGATGCTGAGATAGAGTTAATAAGAACAGTCAGGCCCGCCTCAGTTCCTGCAGGGCTCTTCTGAAATCCACGTGCTGTGCTTCACTTCACCATTCTTCCCTGTCCACCACAGGGACCAAACTCTTGACACTGGGCACTATACATACCCTAACACAGAGCTCTGGGAAGCTCTTTGCTTATGGTTTTGCAAGGATGAATGGATCCAACTCAGCTGGATCCTGAGTTTAGCCACTTCCAGTATTTGCATCATACTGCTTATCTGGTTTTGACCTTCTTGTTCTTCTTTGAGAGAGCTTCTAATCACAGCTAAGGACTATTTTGCTCTAGACTTTTGACTATTTAGTGAAGGATTTTTAGGTTGAATCCTGATGGTATTTTCTTGTTATTTTGCTATGTGGATTTTATTTGTTTGTAGAAGAAAAGTTCTGATTAGGAAAGAAAATAATTCTTTTGTCCATGTTCTTAGTAATTTGGAGGTCAGAGAGTTCACAGAGGAAAAAAGGAATCAAGTAACCCACTGAATCTTGCAAGTATTCATTTGATATTTGTTGGTCAGGTAGTGTGATAGTCCAATTGTGGATATAGATAGGATAAAGATAAAACTGGATAGATAAAGCAGTACATCTGACGTCCAGTCTTACAGAAGCTACATGTATTTTTTTATAAGGCAATTGAATGATAAACTAGATTTTTGTGGTTTGCACCTGTCCAGATTAACTTTTTTATTCAGTGTTGGGAACAGGAGAGTTTGTTGGCTACCCTTTTTTGTTTCCAAAACTATAGAGTAAGTTTTTTTAAAGCACTGGAAAGAGAAACCCTCTGGCTTTGAAATTTTCATTTCCAAAACTAATTTTTGTATCCTTATTTACTGGTCTAATAAAAGTAACTTTTTCCTCCTATAAACTTCGTTACATTCTTTACTAATTTGTTGATTTGTGTCTGTAGATTGACTGGGTAAGGCTGAGGCATTCTATTATTTTGGGAAAAAAAAATGCTGCCTATGTAGTTTCAGAGAGTACTTTTAGAATAAAACTCACTGGTGAACACCAGTGGTAATACAAAGCTGCCCAAAGTATCTTACAGAGATGACATATAAAGTAGCAAAGCTTTATACTATTGATAAGAAGATTAGACATCAGTAAAGAAGAAAAAGGCAATACTGGGACAATCAGTTAATCTTAAAAGATAAAATTTAAATAAATTCTTTTTTCCAACTCTAAAACATGATAGACTCAACCATCATAATGTACAGAACCTAGTTAATATATGCTAACTATGGATTATGAGAGCAACGGTGGCTAATATTATTGTTATAAATATCTTCAAGATTTGTAAATGTCACTAAAAGACCAATGTAATGCCTTTAAGTGTGGTTTGTTTGGGTTTGGTTTTGTTGTTGTTTTTTAAATTATATCAGTAATTTAGGTGAATTAGTTTTAATATTCTGTCAGCTTCAAACATGACTGCAAGAGCAGCTCCATTGGTAGGGCAGTCTGAGAGCCTGACAGAGGATTGCTGCAATCCCAGAGTGCTCTTTTGGCACAATGGTCTAAATGAACTTCATGTTCCTCATAAATCCTACTCTCCAGACAATTCCTTGCTATCTGTTGATTTATCTGTCTGTTTTCTCACTTCCTTGATTACTTGTGTGCAATGACTTCATTGCCCTCGCCCAAAATCACAGCAAAGGGAGGAGGAACTTTTTTTTTTTTTTTAATTCATGCGGGAGTCTAATTTGCTTGCTGTTAGCAAGAAAAGCATTTGATCAAATCTTGAAAGTAGACACAGGCTGTCTAACTGATAATGTATTTCTCTTTCTGCATTAATTGTGCTAATTTGTTAGCACATTAAAGCCCTCTGTTCAATCAAAGTAGAAGAGGCTGAGGGTTTTCTGAAAGCAATTTTACATGAGGCTTTAGTGTTTCAGAATAGATCACACTGCAGACAAAATGCTTTATTTCTGGTTGAGAGAAGCTGATCATTTAAATAATTCAAAAGTGTAAAGAACTCCTTTTAAAACATTAAAACATGTTTAGTATAATGAACATTACTTAGCAAAATTAAGATTATTTTTACTAACCTCTTCTTCCTTATTGTACTTGTTCTACTTAGATATTACGTTGGGGTTTTTTTTAGTAATTTTAGGTTTAATAATTTTGTATGGGTAGTTGGTATCGCTTTTAGGTGACTCAGTTCTTAGGATTTCACTACAGAAAGCCTTCAAGATATTGTGTATAGCCAGAACTAGAATAGATATAGATATTGACGCTTCATTTCAGAGTATGCAAAAACTTTGGACTATAAAACCATTATATTGAAGGGGCTGCATGACATAACTCATTAGATATTGACACTGAAAATATTTTGGGGTGAAGGGAAAGCTCAAATCATTGTATGATGTACAGTGTATAATGTGGTATTTTTATGATATTTTATAAACATTAACCATTGACCAGTGTTATGTTTTGGATATGAACACGGATATTTGCATTGAAGCTTCTTCTAAACCGGTCCTTGCTTAGACATTAGTTTGCAGAGTTTCATACATCTGTCTTTCCATTTATAAAACTTGCATTATTTGCCTGTAATGTGTGAAGAAAGAATTTTGGAACAAAACCAACTTATTTTTATAATTGTGGTTTGATTTTAATTTATTTGTAATGATGACTTTGTATCTATGCAGCGTTGAAATAGATGTTCTTAGAAATCCATGCCTTGCAAAAACATCTTCCTGTGGGGAGACAGAACTCCCTGATACTTCTGTCAGCATCGTAAAGCAGAATGGGAATTCTGTGTAATGATCTTCTCTTTAAAGCAGAAAAAAATCCTCTGTTCTGTCCTCCAGTGCCAGGTTTTTCAACCTAGGTAGGGAACTGTCTTCATAAAAAGGGTAGTCATATCCCCTGAGAGTGTTGCACACCTGAAGGCCTAGTATTCTGAAATACTTCACTTTTTAAATTTGTTTTTTCCTTTGAGTTAATTTTAGCCAAGATCAGGACTTCCTTCCATCTGCTCAATGGTAAGAGCAGCTCCAGCGTGGGCCAAGGTTTCAGCCACTGCAGAGCAGCATCCTCAGCAGGATTTTGTTGTATCTTAAAGCAAATGATTCCTGTTTCCATGTGCAGGAGAGTTGATTTGTCACACACCTAATGTGTCCCTAAATGACCAGCTTAATTAGATATTATTTCACGTGCATTCTGTTAAATGCAATTTTGCAATAATCAAGTTCGCCTTAACATAATACTAAATTTGATACGTACCCAAATCAACTAGGGAAGTGCGGCCTCTTCTTTGCCTTTTAACTTTTTTGTGACACGTTTAACCATCTTTGTTTCCTTACCTGTAGCTTCTTCCTTTTTTTTCAAGGAATATTTCCATCAGAAGTATAAAAACTTCTATTAAAGTGAGATGATTTTTTTCTTTGAAATGCATTTTGCTTTTTGTTGTCACATGATAGATTTGCAAGATTGGCTTGGGAAGGTTGAGTCTTCATAAAGAAGCTTGAGTGAATGGGATCAAAGTCAGTCACTTCACAGTGAAAACCCGTAAGATTATTCAGGTTTATCCCTTTCCATTTCCTTTTCATGTGGGATAACAAATAGGAATAATTAACCTGCATATCTAAACAGCAAGTAAATGCTATAAACTATTCTACTTGTTTTCTGTGAAAAGTGAGCATGATGGTAAAGACAGGAAGTCATGAGAGAAGTTTCTTAGGGCATAAATCAAGTTCTGTACTGAAAAGCACTCTGATCATAGTAGAACAAGCAACAGCAGCACTGTCTCTGTATAACTAGGTATGGGTTTATTGCATTTCTCTACGCCTTAACTATTGCACTTTGTCTGGGCCCCAGCTCTCTATGACACAGACTCTAGGGAACTAGCTATGTTAAAATCTGGAACATCTCTTTCAGACTTGAAACTCGATTTCAGGTGTCAGAGTGTCCTTTGGTTTGTAATGTGATATTTACAATTTCAAATGCCGTTCTCCTTTCTTGTAGATGAAGGTCAAGCTTCCATCTTATCTGTTCTGACAATACTTTCTATCAAGTTTTATATTTTGTTTGTAGTCACTTTACACTGAAAGCACAAAGTTAAATATTTTTGTGATCTAAGGAAGTCTGTGCTGTTACCTGTGCAACCAACCAAGCCTAGAAACCATTAGATGTTGTGAGTTGCTGAGAATGAAAACAGGCCTTCAAGAAATCATTCTTTCCACCCATCTAATATTGCTTCTACTTTTCCACTTACATGTGTGGCAGTGCTGCATCCTTCTGTTTGCATGCATATGCTGAGCTCTGCTCTCAGATCACTGGTGATGGTGCAGAATAAGGGCTCCTTTCTTTGACTTACATTGTTTAGTCCAGGCTGTAGGTATTTGTCTGTTGAGTAATTCTACAATAAGAGAATTATTGCTGTAAGGGGTGCTGTAGAATTATCATGCCCAAGACAAATCTTTTTTCTTTATGCTCTCATGTCCTTAAATTCCCTTTAAAGTCAAATGTGTCTAAAAAGCAGCAAAGAGGCATTAGCACCTACAGACTTAAATGCTAGAGTTTCTATCAATATATGCTGTGATTCTGCATATATCTTTGTATTTTCTATTTGTAGACAGTGTTATTGATAATGTATTCTTTTTCTATATTTTCAAAGTAGCTTTCACCTGGCACTGCTAGATGGTGACAAAAATATTTGTCTTTATGACTGTGATGTTCAGTAGGCTATTTATACCATTACTGTCTTCTGCCTTTTGAGAAAATGAAAGTAGTGAAAGTGAGAGTAGAAAACAGTTCCTTATCATTTTTGTAGTTGTTTTAAAAGAATATTATTCATTTGTATCATAATATACTGGATGTAGTGTTAATTGTTTAACCATAGGAGTTTTATTACGTATAATGTGCTGTAAAATTTGTGCTACTTTGTCTCTTGCAGATCTAGAAATGGCAATTGCATATTGGAATTTAGTCTTGTCAGGAAGGTTTAAATTTCTGGATCTTTGGAATAAGTTTTTATTGGTAAGTACATAGTATATTCCTTCATGACTGTCTTAATCCACAGTAGTCTGGCTTGTAGGCTGTGTGCTTACAATAAAGAAAAAGACAGGACGTCTGAATACTTTTTCCTCTTTGAAAACAGTTTACAACTGCTTAGAAGTTGTGTTTCCCCACACTCTCTTCTCAGGAGTGCTGACTTTAAAAGCCGAGAGAATGCTGACTAGGACTGAAGTTCTTTGGAGTGCTGCTCAAAGTGGACAGGGTGGCAAGTAGTACTTGTGAGTGGACTGATACAGAAAGAGCGTATTTGAAGTCAGACAAGGAGATGATAGTGGAGAATAGGACAGGCTGGGTGGGGAAGACGGCATAAGTGGAGCAAGTGCAAGTTGTGCATTTTGGTGAAGGAGAGAATAGCTGAAGAGAGGCTGAGATGAGGGATTCAGAAGGCAGTCTGGGAGTGAGATGAGTACAGGTACCCCTATAACCAACATGTTGAAAGAAAGACTGGATAACCGTAAGTGAAAAGGAGTAGGGGAAAAAAGAGCTCAAGCTGGAATGACAGAATGCTAACCCATGGCTGCACAGTTTTAGATTGCTGAATGGATGTTGCTAAATAGAAGTATAAAGTACATTTGGCTTGTTCTTTTCCATAACAAGGGAAGAAATAAAACAACTATCAAAGACTTCTTACACATTTTTTGCCTTCTTTAGTTACAATGTATTTTGTAGCTTTCCTTGAAAGCTCTGGACTGTATTTTAAGAGAGTTGTAAATATGTGCTTCTGTATATGTAAAATGATACTGTTGAATTTGAAAACAGTTTGGATTGAACAGTAGCACTTTTCCTCCTTTATAGGAACATCATAAAAGATCAATTCCAAAAGATACTTGGAATCTTCTGTTAGACTTTGGAAATATGATTGCAGATGATATGTCCAACTATGATGAAGAAGGTAAGCAATACTTGAATATCTTCAAAATTTGGTACGACAGAATTAAAATAAACAACCAGCAGAACATGCTGCTACCTTCTGTCTGTATTTGTTTACCCTTAGAAGATTAGCTGCAAATATCGTCATACTTGTTGCCAAAACTTTAACAATAAGAAGGTTAACTAGTTTGCTGTAATATGTGAATAGATGTAAAGATACTGTTACACTATGATTTAGCACATGCTGTTTGAACTTGATATGTACAAGGGTCTCAGTGAAAATTTATTTTATGTATAAAAGTGCTACTAACTGCAAGGAAATACATCATTTTTCTACTTGCATGGGCTTTTTTTTTTTACGAATGTAAAAGCAATTTACTCTCTGCTACTAATCCTGCAAATCCTGTTTTGAAAAGATTGTGTACAGAAATATTTCCCAAGTAATGAATGGCTCAGTAGGAATGTCATGGGTTTGCTATCAATTAATGTTTATAAACGTTGTAGTGTGGATTTTTATTCTTTAAATACATTTTGCTTGTACTAAGAAATATTTCTGCAAGAAGAGGTTTAGTTTATTAGTTAGGTGGATTTTTTCAAGTGTTTATCATGCCATGCATGTTAAAGCTAGACTAGGCTAGAAATGTCAGTGATACCAATGTATCACTGATAGCAATACATGAATTTTTCAATTGTTTGGCTTCCTTTTAGGAGCATGGCCTGTTCTTATAGATGATTTTGTGGAATATGCACGACCAGTAGTCACAGGAGGAAAACGGAAATCTTCCTAACCCTAGACTTGCTCATATGGACTGAACATGTGTTCTGGACTGCATTACCTAATGAAGATTTGATGACTGATAGCTGTGCACATTGTTGCTGGTTTCAGTGGTCATGATGGAATTCTGGAAACAAAACTGAAATTCTTCCTTTCTGCCTAAAGAAAAATCATGGCTCACTTGTGAGCACTTCAAGAACAAACTCAGAAGACAGTCCAGGCTGTTTGTAGGCTGCTGACTTCAATTATTGTGCTGGTTGTATCATATAGGATGTAGATTTTGCATGATTTTATACTTTGGAGAAGTTTAACTAGAGGCCATTTTATTAAAGTTTTGACAGCACAGCATGCCATTCAGTTCATGATCCAAAGGGAACACCAGCAGTTACAGAAATAAAACTGTATTATATTGTACTTATATGAAAAGCAGTATTTGTGGTATATAAATTAAATCCCTAAATTAAACTTATGCAGTATGTTGTATTTTTATAAAAGTTAGTTCCATGGATCGAACCTAATACAGAATTGTAACAAAACAAAACAAAAAAAATCCTTTTTTTTTTTTACTTTTTGCCAAAACTTTAGTATTGTATTTTTGAGTCCTAGATGTATAGGTTGATTACATCCAGCCTTTTTGGTTTTTCTCCCAGTGATATTAACTTCTTCATTATTCTTGAATTGCTTGGACACGTAACAGTAGCATTGCTGTGTTGCAACTCCAGCTTTTTTTATTAGCCATTTTAAAGTAGACATTAAGCAACCAAAGATGCTTTTATAATTCATGTTTGATTATTGTAATTCAGTTAGCCTTCAATTAAGTGTTTATTTTTAATAATGAACTGGTGGAATAACGTTTTATCTGTAGCCTGAAACATATAATTCATGTTTGATTATTGTAATTCAGTTAGCCTTCAATTAAGTGTTTATTTTTAATAATGAACTGGTGGAATAATGTTTTATCTGTAGCCTGAAACATATCATAAGTTCTATGAATATAGAACTTAGTTATGAATGCAATTCCTGGCAATTCTCACAGAAGACAAATGTGAATAAGCTCAAAGACTGAAGTAGTTGGTTTCCACTTTGGAGAAATAGTTAGGAGACTTTATATTGATCAGGATAGCCACTCATGCCTCTGTATGTTTTGTGCATTCAATTTTATTTAGGGAAAAAAAAGAGTAAATGAATGCTGTATCACTGATCTCGAGGCTAGTGCTATTGGACAGTTTTCACCAAGTCTGAACTTGTGCAGTCAGTTGTTTCTCCCCTTTTACCAGCCATCAATTATGAAGTGTACAGAGGTCAGTCTCCTCTTTCTCGTATGTCTTCCAATGCCTAAGCATAAAGAAAGTTTTACCAGAAATTATTCAACATGTCTTCACATAGGGCTCTTTTAAGTGTTAACTCATCTAAATGAGTTTGTCATAGCCACTGTAAATGTGTTAAAGATTTGCGAAAGACTATGTACAGATATGATTAATATATTTTCTGAAATCAGAGCTGAATACATGCACGAATTTTGGAGAAAATAATGCATTAAGCTATATTATTTATATCTGGTTAGATCACAACAGACGATTTAAGTATTGCATGACAGTGTACTACTTTATTTGTTGTTGAGAGGGTATAGATGATTACAGTATTCTCTTAAACTCTGATATTTAGAGTTTTTTATAAGCAGTCAGTTATCAGTGCAGCCTCCAAGAACACATGTACATGCCACATACAGAGAGATTAACTTCATCCTTCTGCTTGAAAGAATTTCAGTTGTGCATGATGTTTAAAAAGCAGAACTAGGACAAATTTGCACAAAATAGTAGATTTTCTGATACTGAATATACAGCAGGCAAGTTACAAATGCCCCACGAGTGACTTATTTGCAGTCTTTTTACCTGAAGCAGTATTTGTAGCTGTTAGACCTTGCATGAGAGCCACTAGGTGTCAGTGTCCCAGCCTTCAGCTGCCTCTCTGCTCGGTAGATTTGGGGAATAATATTAAGCCAAATTATTACTTTCTGGCTACATCTTTTAGAAGGGCAATTGTGTACATAAGTCCAGGTATTCTATGGACGTCAACATATAGTTAAAAACATTATAATCTTGTTTAAAGCATTTAATATGCCTATACTTTCTTCCTAGAAATGAGCCATTTCTGTATCTGTCTTCTCGGGTTTGGAGAGTGTGTAAGATCTCATAACATCAAGTGCATTTATCCAGCCAAAAACAGTGGATTGCTTGTTATTCATGCAATTGCCACTTAGAATATATAGCTATAAAATAACTGACCAGAAGTAGTTTAGTCTGTTGGTATGTGATGTAACTGAATAGTTTCATAGCCCTAGAGCTTGTGAAACATTTGTTCATGCTCAAAACTCCTTCAACCTGATGAACCTTCTACCTTTTAAAATAAATACAGCATAAAAAAATGCATGTGGGTTGAGGTTTATTGCCTTGATAATCTGAGGGAGAAAGAAGGTGCTTGGGACAACATTCACGTTTTATATATATACACTTATTTACTTACTCTTAAGCCTCATTCCTGTGAGGATGCTTCATAGAAGATATCTTCCAAGAGAGGAAGACTGGGCAAAATACCCTTAAGGTAGGAGTTGCTTCTTATGCTAGGCATAGTACACTTTTCATTTTCTTTTGTTCTTCCTAGTCTTATACCCATTTGAAACCACATATGCCTTTTACATTCCCGTAAATAATGGCATGGAGTGATACCGTCACACATGAGCAATTATAAAAATAAATGCAAATAAATTTTTCAAATTATGAGTTCCTTATGTTCCTTGTGTTTTAATAATTTGCTGCTGTCCCACTTCACTGCTGTTCTACTTCACAGGACACTGACCTTTTAGGTAAGGTGATACAGTGGTAACACTTAGGATAATCAATTTATAATCATAAGTGGTACAGATGTCTCCAAGTTGTTCAGTGCATGTAGTATTAGTTTCTAGATATGCTGTATGCATTTTTAAGCTTGGTGCCAACTTGTTTGGTTTTACATCTTGGAGCATTTGGAACTGAGCCATAGGATTTGTACTTGCCAATTCTAAATTTAAATGTAATTTATCATGTATATTATGCCAAGGAGAGCAAACCTGCAGGCATCAGCACACTCAATGCACCTGAGAAATTTGCTGCTGTGTAAATTTAATGGCATGGAAAAAGGAATAAATGGACTGTGAGTATAAAAGACTGAAGTCAGCCAGGTGACATGTCTGTATAATTTTGGTCAACTTTCTGTTTTGGAAGCCTTGCAAAGGCTGGTGGCTCTTGTTTTGTTTTGTTTTCTGGTTAATTTATTAGGTTCTTACATTATTCCATCAGTCAGAAGAGAGCAAGGATGTAACTCATTAATTTTTGAGCAGTGATAATAAATGGCTGATTTGCTCATCAGTGCCACCTATAAGCTTTTAAGAAGCTCCCTGTGTTTAGCTGCAGTGCTGCATCCACTACATGTACCTGCTAGCAACCAAACACTACAATTTGTTTCGGTAGTTTGTAGTGGCAAAGGGAGGTGTAATCACAGGGAAAGTCTTGTGCAGTCCTAGGCTCTGAGCTCTGCAGGAGAAGCAGTGCACTCAGAAGTCTCTGTAGAGACCTTCAGAGGTATGCATTCAACTGTCCTTAGTTCTCTTCTGAAGTTTAAATCAAAATAAGTTGTCCTCAGTCCCCCAGATGTGTCTGCATCCTTTGGATGAGTGGACTTGAATCAAGAGAATTTCTCTGCTCCTTTTGAATGACAGAAGCATCGCTCATAAGTGAAGTACTTGGGGTCTAGTCTTCTTTTAACTGAAAATGCTGAAGGTCTTGTGTTGGCAGAGCAGTCTCACCTATGCTCCATTCACTGGTGCACTTACTCACAAAAGACAACGTCACCTGTGTAGCTCAAGAGCCTTCTTCTGGGCAATGGAGAACATTGATTCCACCTTGGGTGGAGGTGTTGGCTGGAGCCACCTTTGCTGAAGGCATGCTTCTCGTGTAGGATTTCAAATGCAGTTGAGCTGAAAAAAAGTGGATTGCCAGCAACATGAATAAGTTTTCTCTGTCCTGCCTTCCCATTCCCTTTTGTCTGGATTCTCCCCATCTGAAAGCACATACACTAATAAATGTCATGTACACTAGTGAGAGGATACCAAAGCTGTGTATTTATCTGATTTAAAATTTACCATTTTTTGCCAGCTCTACTTGGGTATTTGTGCTGTTGAGTACGTATGACAAGTGAATACTTAACCATCTCAGTGGAGTTACTGTATTTGGGCTGTTTATGACATGCAAGGATGCTATATTAGAAGTAATTGTGTCCTTTGGAGGGAGTAGGGGTAGATATCAGTGTGGCTAACTTAGCTCTGCCCAGAAAGCTCATAGTGGCTGGAAATACCACAAGAAAAGGAGATTATGTGCAGTTAACAAAAACTAAATTCTGTTTTGCATAGTTTAAAAGTATAACTTCTCTGAAATTTTCTCTTGAGTTTTCATTGTTGCCTACTTCTCAAGCCCAGGCACAGTCTGAAAATCACTTGGGCTCTTCTGTGGCCCCTGGTGCGATAACTGTGCCGACAGCAGAGGGAGCATTAAACTTGCTGCCCACGGGAAAGTGTGGGGAGTGATACCCATGTTCCTATAATCCTTGTATGGGTAGGATGAGCTCATTAGCCTTCTGGCAGTCATCCTAGGAGAAGGACAACTCTGATTCCAAACCTGGGCAGATGGAGCTCGTTTAGCCCTGTAAGGCCTTCCATCTAAGAGAAGGACACTCTAATAAAACCTACGTCCTAAGGACTTGGCTGCCAGTGTCCAAGCTTGCTAGGCCGTGGCAGATGAACCTTAGGACTAAAGGGTGGGTCCAGCTCTGCGCATGCTGTGTGTCACCTAAAAAAAATCCATAGCGCAGGCTCGAGGGTGCTATCCGCTATCCTCTTTTTATCAGCGTGCTTGGAAAAGGCACTGATGAGGAGCGTGGGTGGAGCCCTCCCTGGGTCTTCGTTCGCGAAGCCTAGCCATACATACATACTTCTCAAGCCAAAGGTTTTATTCCTAATTTGGGCTGTGTTACAAGCAGTCAAGTGTACACAAAACAGGTTAAAGTTCATGGGAGGCAAAAGGGCAGTGCAACTGCCAGCCACATTCAGACGGAAGAGATAAATGGAAAACTAAGAATAGCTTTGCCTGTTTTCAGGAAGGAACCTTCCATCTGATAAGGCCCTTAACTAGCTCTTAGTGGTGCTTCAGCAGGTGCTTTCTCCTGTCCTTGTTTTGAAGTATAAATTCCCATGTGCTTCCAAATCATAATGTTCTGTAGGAATGGAGAAGTGGGCACCACAAAAGGGTACATGGACCTGTAAGAGAGATTAACATTGGTGCTTCTGCCTCACGTGTTTTTTGTAAGATGCCTTTGCTTTAGTGTTCTGTTTATTTGCAGACATGCAGAACCTGAGGTAACTTACAGTGCACAGATTAAGTCTGGTTGTGGGAGGTGATGCCTGTTCCGTAGCCACACAAAGCAGAGGGACTGCTGTCCTCACTGTTCATGGCAAGCCATCTCTAGAGCAGGCTGGCTATGACCCCTGTGGCCCTGCATTTCTTCTGGTCTTTATGTAATGTCCCTGGGATCCTCAGGCACCACTGTCTTTTTGGGGTTTTTTTTGCTTTTTCAGTGCAGAGTTGTTCCTTCTTATCAATGAAGACACACTCTCAGTGTCCAATTAATACTCAGCACTTCTGTTACCCAAATCCTAATCTTTAAAACAAGAGTGTACTAACAGAGTCTACTATCACTACTTTGGCACCTTAAGTCTTACAATGTGGAACAGGGATGGTGATGTTTGTCTGTGTTCTGAAATAGCATTAAGGTTTCTTGTGAAGTACAATAGTATTTGTACACATATCAGTAATTCACTCTGTAATTAACCACTTACTGCTCTGGGTGGTAGTAGGATGCATCCTTTACATTGCTGGACTTTTCCATCGAAGTAGAAATTGATATTGCTTTCTGAAAAAGATCAAAGAAAAAGACCTTTTCCCCAGGTATCCTTTATTAAAATTATAGTCAAGCCCATCAAAGCTTCCTGCTTATCTGCCTGGGTTTGTATTTACATTTGTGTTTCTATCTGTAAAGTAGCAATAATTTGTGACTCTTTAGGACAACACGGATGGTGAGTAGGAACCATGAGCTGAGTCAGTCTCAGCAGACCCCTTGAAGGACAATGTTGAGCCTATACAGAGCCATGTTTATGGGCAAAATATGTAAAAAGCTGCAGGAACACAAAGCGTCTTCTTGTACTGCATGGCCAAAGCACGGAACACAGAATCATAGAATCATTGTGGTTGGAAAAGACCTCTGAGATCATTGAGTCCAACCATCCACCCAGCACTACCATGCCCATCACTAAACTATGTCCCCAAGCACCTTATCCACATGTTTTTTGAACATTTCCAGGGATGGTAATTCCACCACCGCCCTGGAAGCCTGTTCCAATGCCTGGTAACCCTCTTGGCAAAGAAACTCTTCCTAATATCCAGTCTGAACCTGCCCTGGCACAAGTTGAAGCCATTTTCTCTTGTCCTATCTCTTGTTACTTGGGAGAAGAGACTGAGCTCCCCACCTCACTACAGCCTCCCTTCAGGTAGTTGTAAAGAGCAAGAGTCTCTTCTTCTGCAGACTCCTATCTCTTGTTACTTGGGAGAAGAGACTGAGCTCCCCACCTCACTACAGCCTCCCTTCAGGTAGTTGTAAAGAGCAAGAGTCTCTTCTTCTGCAGACTCAACAAACCCAGTTCCCTCAGCCACTCCTCATAACACTTGTGCTCTAGACCCTTCACCAACTTTGTTGCCCTTCTCTGGACGTGCTCCAACAGCTCATTGTCCTTCCTGTACTGAGAATCCCAAACACAATACTCATGGTGCACAATACTCATGTACTCAGTGCTGAGTACAGTGGGACAATTGCACAAGCATCAAGTTTGAAAGGATGGTACTAATAAAGCTCAGTTCTTACTGAGATTTCTTCATACATGAACTTCCTTAGACTTACAGGATGCCATTTAAATACACCTTTCAAAATAGTTTCCTTCCAGAGTCCAAATGTGGCCCGCACCTGAGCTTGGCCTTAAGTCACTCTTTGCCAAGAAGTAAGTGATGTGTGACTGAAGCTGTTGTTTTGCTCAGTGTTTATTCAAGGGTGCAGTGAATTAGCAAAACTTTTTTGTAGTAGGTGGAACAGAGGAAGAAAACTGTTGACAAAATATTGCTGAAGGGCATAATTAGGAATGGGAGAGGTCATCTACATTTGATGAGATTCTTACTGCCTAACCCCTCCTACTTCTTACAGAGTTTAGAATGCCCTTTTAGCACAGGCTTTCCTTTGACTGGTGTCCCTGAAAGGGAGGCTGACTCCAATGTATCAGAAACAGGCAGGAAAATAGATTAATTTACAAGTTGTTAAATAAATAAACACTCCTGTGGAGACATCTGTTTTTCTGGGTGTAGAGTTACTTACGCTGGGTAGGGCTAAGGATTTTCTAGCTTGCTTTAAGCTGGACTGCAGAAATGAGGCTTTTGCACTTTGCTTTGCAGGTCCACTCCTGTGATTTCATTGAACAAAGCCCCTGCGAAGTCCCTGGGGTATGAAATATTTCCTCTCTGTCAGGTCCTGGACAAGAGATGGCATCTGCAGAGCCAGAAAAGGAAGTCCTTGCCTTATAGAGAGTGCTCGTGGTGTGACACAATGGCTGATATAAAGTGCCAGGGGACCTGAGCAGAAGGCAAAGGAACAAAGGAAGGGCAAGATTCAGTGGCTGTCTCAAACAAAAGGAAAGCAGAAAGTGTCTCAGGGATGGATAAATTTAAAGCTGCGCTTGTGCTGGCTGGGGTAGGGGATGCTCTTGGTTATCGCAATTTCTCACGAGAAAACAATGCTTTAGGTGCAAAAATCCAGCAGGAACTGAAGGAAATTGGTGGGCTTGAGAACCTGGTGCTTTCTCCTGACAAGTGGCCAGTAAGCGACAACACGCTCATGCACATGGCTACAGCAGAGGCTGTCATCACAGGTAGGTACCTTGGGACTGGTGAATGCAGTCTGGAAAGGAGCAAAACTCTCAAACTTCTGAATTCCTTAGACTAAACCTGAGTGCTGGAGAAGTCATGAGGAAGCCTGTCAGAAATGCTGCTTGTGTGAATGATAAAGTGCATTAGCTTGTCTCGTCCATGAGCATATAAGACTGTAACCATCATACAAATTGGGGTGTTTTGATTTCTTGAGTGTAGAAGGGCTTTCCCTATATTTTCCATAGGTTTATAAAGTTGGTTAAAGCTTAAAGACTAAAATACCTTGTGTCCAGCATAACTAAAATAATTGGTCAGTAGATTGTCTGTGTGCTGAAATACATCAGGAAATAATGGAGCCACTAGAGATTCTTCTGTGAAAGATAAGAGCTCTGCTAAGTGCATTTTTAACATGCTTGTGTCCAGAACTCCAAGCTGAGGTAGAGTCACCTTAACAGCTCTTTCAGGCTAAAATCCTTAGCACTGTCTTGTCTTTGCTGTCTCTTGGGCAAAGGGTCACACCTGCAAGGCCAGAAAAGGAACAATTTGCTTTTTAAGGAGAGCTCTGTCCAAAAAATTTTCTAACATACTCTAGTTATAATGAAGTCTGTCAATCAGAATAGTGGAAGTTATTAATACATGTCTTCTAAAATCACAGTAGTTTGAGAGAGAATATTTGTTTTTTCTAGTGTAGGAATAGTCTTTTGTAAACTATGACAGTATTTGTATTGACACATTACCCCTTAAAACTAGAACTTTCTGAGACTGTCAAGATCATCACCAAAAGTACACTAGAAGACAGTGACCATTTAGCAATATTTTACCTCTTCAGAACTAAGCTGTTTTTTTTTTAATCCCTGTAAAAATATTCCTTTTTTTTTTCTTAAGAGCATCTAACACTGGATAACTAGCAGTAGCAGAAGTTCACAGTGTAGCTAAGTATCCTTCACGTCAATGAAATTTCCCTTCTACTTCTGTTTCACTGCTTTATCTGCCTGCTTCCAATCTGCTCTAAATTTAGTAAGCAGAGATCAGTTGAAGAGTGTGTTGGACACTTCATGCTTGGCTATTAGCTAACCAATGTTTTAAGCGGTAGCTAATACACTAAAGATACAGGCAAGATATCAGTCTATCAAGAAAAAAAGATGACTAACATATTTCTGCGTATAGACTATGATTAAGTATGTATCATATGTTTCTTGCTTATTGAACTCTTTAAAACCATAACTTCTGGGTAATCAAGCCAGTCAGACCAACAGTAAAATAATCTATTTTATTTCATAAGTATAGCAGGAGCACTGTGGCTCTAAATAAAAAAAGCCTCAGCTAAAACTCCCATCAGCACTGTTTATCCTACACTCTAATTTCTTTGGCCTGATCAGATAAGCTTTTTAAAAAGGTGCTTTTTATGCGCTGATAAGGAAGCAGCAAGCTGGATTGGGGGATTTGAGTGAGAAACCTTCATTTCATAGTAACATTGGTGAATGGGGGAAAGCCATTCCTTCTCTCTGCCTCCCACAAGGGAAATAGAACTGCTCCTGCCTGCAGAAGTGTCTCCTCCTGGCAAAGAGAAAACAAAAAAGCCGCTGGGCTTGCTCATTGCCCATCCTGAGCACCAAATCACCCACGTCAACAGAGTGAAGCTAGAGAGGATGAACATGGACCTGTGAGGCTCAAGGCAGCTGCTACCTGCCTTCCTCATGCAGTGAGGAGCCCTCAGTGCCATGGAGACTGAGATTTGAAAGAATATATTGGGTGTCTGGAACATAACCAGCAAAAAAGGAGAGGAGAGGAGAGGAGAGAGGAGAATAAAAATATTCCTATCAGTTCCTCAATGGCCAGAAGCAGTGGGGGCTGCAAGCACTGCTGCACACTGAGCTGATGCTCCCCAAATCCACCATGTGCACAGACTGAAAGCTCAAAATAGTGCAGGATAAATGAAAAGTCTTCTTCCAGCAAGAATCTGACCCATAAGGGAGGATCGAGAACAGCATCATCAAAGCCTGGGAAACTATCCGTGCAGTAAGGAAAGCCTTTTCTTCTCTGATTTAAACATGGATTTAAAAAATCATAAGTGTTCATTTCTAAAGAAAGATCCTGTCCTATTGATGCGCTGGCTGAGAGAGCAGCCCAGAGGTGCTGGCCCACATGGATTCACTCTGGGTCTGGGGACAAGTTTTGTGCAGAAGCCGCTGGATGGAAATCTTGCTCCTGGTTCCCATCCAGATTAAGTGACATCTGATTCCTACATCTGGAAGGAGTCTGGAACTTGAAAGTATCTTGTTCCATAAGGATTATATGTGGGATGGCTGGTGTAACTGATAGGGTATTTTTCTATGTGAAAGGGGTGGAAGCTTGGTTTTACCCTGCATCTTCTTTATTCACCTGTCTGCATAACTGGTACTTTTGAGTGGTTCTGGCTTATGAGGCTCCAAATTTCCTCTTAAATTAAACCTTTTCTGTGGTTTTCAAGAGACCACCCATCTTTGACATAATGAAGATATTTTTAGCAGAAATTCTCTTGCTCTGTCATTCCATCTGTGCATCAAACCAAGTATTAAATAGGGTTTCTCTAAGTATATAGGAAAGACATAAGTGGACAAATCCCAACAGCTTCCTCAGTTCTCACTGATTCCACAACTGCAATAGATGCCTGTGGAAGAGCTGAGGACAGGGCTTTTTGAGCCCAACAACAGGTAACAACAGTGGAGAGAAGCAGCTATATTGAAGAAAGAGTGTATGTTTAACAGGGGGAAGGGCCCTCCCCAGGCAAGACTGTAGAGCTTGCTAAAAATTAACAATGAAGGGATATTGTTAGTTAACTTATTCCAGGAAGAAATTTACCTTCTGAAAGTACTACAGACTGTAGGGATTTGCTGCCTTTCCTGATGTTTATAATCATTTTTATAAGAGCTCACTGTTCTGGGTACTGTACTTACATAAGATTCAGTGATCCCTATACGAAAGACTTACAAATTTTAGACAAAATAAATATAAAATACAGATTAAAAGAGAAGGTCACTAACTTTCTTTTGCATTTAATCAAGCATATCTCATTTTAATGATTCAGTGATTGTTTAAAAAAATGAGTTTTCCTTTTTATATTGGATTTATGCCTGCAAATGCCTGCAATGGCACAAGCTGAGCGAGGCACAGCTGGCTTCATGCACGTACCCAGCAATGCACTTGCCTTACAGTTAGACACCTGTGTAAATGCTTCACACCAAAAAGTGTAAGTCTAAATATGTACAAGGATAAATAAGTCTAAATAAAGCCCCTGAATAGCTACTGTTGATGAACAGAATGCCTTCATCTTTCTGATTAAAGGAATTGAAAGTGGAAAGAAAAGCAGGAAAAGGTGAGAACAGAGACATGAGACTGTTCTGTTTCCATCTTGCTCTCATGGTGTATAAAAATGTGTTGACTGTGGCACCAGAAACATGACTTGGTGTATTGGAAGTGGAAATAGGAACATTTCTAAAATTCACAGTGAGATTGTTTGTCTGTTTCAGTGTCCTCTGGCTCTTCTGCCTTCTCACAGCAACTTTCTCTTCCCTCCTCTGAGCAGATTACTGGTGTTTGGAAGACCTGTACCGGGAACTGGTGAAACGCTATGTGGATGCTATCGACAAGCTCTCAGGGAGGCGACCAGACCCTGCTACCATTGAGGGCTGCAGGGAATTAAAACCAGACAACTACCTTCTGGCTTGGCACACACCATTCAATGAAAAGGGTAAGGTACCACTTTACAGTTATAGATCACACCCTGGTGGTTGGACCTGATGATCTTGGAGGTCTTTTCTAACCCTAATGATTCTATGAATAATGCACGTGTTCAGTGTTTGTGGTTATATGGGAACTGTTTCCTTTTTCTCCCTGACATCAAAGGTTACTACCCCTGAAACATTTCCATGTTTGCCTGAGGATGGCAGGAGATCTGCCAGGAATTCCTTCTGTAGGGCACTGTGTCCTCTTGTAAATGAACCCTTCCCTCTTCAACATCTATTTAAAGAGACTTTGTTCTTGGCTCTGTGCCTTGGGGTCTAGACCTTTGTCCTTGAGTTTAATGGTTACTTCAAGAAATGTTTTCTGCAGTTTTTTGTTTAAACATTTGTAGTCTTGGATCTTTTCAATGATGGCAGAACTGAAACAAAAAGCTGAGCCTGTAAATTGCACCAAGTACCAACGTGTTCACTGGAGGGAAAGCAGAGGCTTTTCCCCAGGTGGATGTCATGCTAACATCTATAACTATTTTGCTGATAATCCCTAATATTTCCAGACCTGTTTGCCTACTTGTGACTAAGTACCAACGTGTTCACTGGAGGGAACGCAGAGCCTTTTCCCCAGGTGGATGTCATGCTAACATCTATAACTATTTTGCTGATAAACCCTAATATTTCCAGACCTGTTTACCAATTTGTGACCCTCTCTTTCTTTCTCTTTATGATCACTTTATTTTATGATGAATTGAATTTCTACTTCAAGTTAGGTAACATGCAGGTAGAAACGTGCACACACATACACATATACCCATACAGTGCAAAGCCTGTAGAGACACCACATCATCAGAGGAGGTAGACCTAGACAGCCACAAGATGATGGCAGCTCACACAGGCGTTCCTCTGTGGTCATGTGAAGCTCTACCAGTGCAGTACATACTGGTACCACTCAACAGCATTGCATATTGATGCAACATTGTGGCAAAGAGCCAGCGGCACAATGCCATGGCTATTTCTGAGTCTCTGCAGTCAGTTTTCTCTGACACAAAAAGCATGCCTCACTCAGCCCTCACCCCTCAGAACAGCTGCTGGGAGGGAAAAGGATCCCTTTCCCACGTATTCTGCTCTCCCCTCTGTTAGCCACACAGATCTGAGAAAGCATCCCTTTGGCAGTTGTCAAAATGTTTTCTGATTGATAGTGAGTAAAATTTCATCACAGTAATTGTGGGAGCTGAAGCTGGCCCTGAGCAGATCCCCACACCTCCAGAAGTGGAGCATGGCTATTCCCTGGCCCATCACTCTGTTGAAGCTACATCCCTTCTTTTTGCCTTCCTCCTCCCCAGCTTTCCATGACCAACTGTTTGGGTTTGGGATACTCTGGGCTAGAAGCAGTTAAAGTGAATTCTTGCCTTGAGACCTGGTAGTTAAAGCCCACCCTCTCCATCTGGTCTGACAAATACAATCCTGTACATCTCAAGAAGCCTTTTTTTCACCCTAAAAGCAAAAGAACCAGCAACCTGAGGTGGAGATGTTCAGCCTAGAGTGGGACCTGACACTGCTATGGACATAATTGTTAAATTGAAATTCACAGATTTCTTCTTGAGGCAAAAGCATTCTATGCACATGGAATGCCTAGCAGTTGGATGATATCTTGGATGGGCTGGGACCAAAACACTGCTTTTCTGTGGCCATTCCCTCTTACGTCACTTCTAGGAAGAATTCATGTGCCACCTTTCATGGACCAGTGAAATCTTAGCTTAGATAATTTTGCATTGCTTATATGATGATCCTCTGCTCAAATTCCTGTGGTACTAGTTAGCATACTGAGTTCTTAAGTCCTCGTGTGTCTCTTTGCCACCTCATGTCATGCTCGTTGCAGAGGTTCTCAGATTATGTTCAAGGCTAATGAGAGTTCTGTGATCACCAGAAGACCTGCTCAAGGCTGTCCAACACCTTCTGGTTTAAGAGTTTGTTTCCAATTTATGACGTTAACAAACTCAGTGCTAAAATTTTCACCATTGAGTGTTTTAGTTTATATGTGAAAATCTAACAATTTTATTTGGGTGTTTTATTATAATACCTCATGGAAGTCATATGCTGGTTGCCGAATGCTCCCACTCTCCCCTGCACATTGCACTCCATAGCTGAATTTTCTCTTCCATCATTAAAGACATTCTTTCACATGGGATGAGGCTGTCATAGTCCCATTATGAAGGAAGGAAAGAAACTATGAGCCAACAGGGAAATATTTTCAAATTCAAAATATAACTGATTTGAATTACATGTTCCATTTTCAAGTGTTTTGCCAAAAAATGTATTATTTTCTTCAGCCAAAAAAAATGGCAAACTAAAGTCTCCATACAGCTTTATTTTAAAGTTTTGTCAACAATGGGAAACCATCAGGCATCCCAGTGTTTATCCATAACAATGGTTTATCTAAGTATAGATAAGCTAAAAATCCTGAAACTTAGGCATAGTAAACACAGAGTATTTCTGCAATGACAATAGAACTACTGGAATCATTATTATTATAATTTAAATCATGATAGGTATGAAAGACCAGTCAAATGGCAGCTTGACTCTACCTCTACCGTGGGTATATTTCAGGCTGAGGCTGCAGCATCCAAGCAGATCTTTGTTTGCAGCTACTGGAGCAGCTGATGGTCTTCCTAAGTAGCACTTGAGAACAGTGCCTTATTGCTGGTGGCATTGGTAGAAGAGCATGAGGAAAAAGTGTGAGTTAAAGGCAGAAAGCTGGGGAACAAAAGAGGAGAGAAGGATAAGCCACAAACAGGCAGGACATAAAGGTGCCAGGGTTTAAATTCTCATGCAGAACAGTCTGTAGTCACAAAAGACACATCCTCTTCAGAGCTTAGCAGCCTTTAAGCCGGTCTTTATTATTCTACAGATGTAGTGAAGAAAAGCACGCTAAGGTATTACATACAAAAAGGGAATAATGTGGTGCATGAATGAAAATGTTGTAATAAGGAAGTGTCAACACAGCTTTTGTGACAAGAAGTCACACCTCAGAATTCTATTAGAAAGCTGCTGATATAGTCAAGAAACAGAGGGGAAAAGAGACACTGTGAAGATGGTCTGTTAAGATTTCCAAAAGACTCTCAACAAGGTCCCTCACCAAAGGCACTAAGTGATGAGGGGCTGAGTTGCTACAGGATGGCAGAAAGGTTCTCCTGAGGACAGACAAATGGTTAAAAGACAGTAAATGAAGAGCAGGAGATTGCAGTCTGTCTTCTCCACAGAGAAGGAGATACCCATGTTGAACCTCTGTTGTTCAGCATGGGCACAAACTATCTGAAAGTGCAAGTGCACAGTGGTTCAGCAAAGCCAAAGATAAAGATGCTCACAATTATGAATAAGTGTGTCACATAGTAGCAGAACCAAATGCAATGGAAAGAAGTGCAAAGTCATAGGCAGTGTAGGGGTAGGGGGAATCCTAATTTTATATACATAGTTGCTGTTGCTAATCCAGTTACCATTCAGGGAAGGGATGATGGAGCTATACTAGTTATAGAGAATTTTGCTTCAGTGTCAGTAAAGAGCCAGAAAGCGAATAGACTGTTGGATATGACTGGGAAAGGAACAGAGGACAAACCACAAAATGTGTTTGCACCACTGTATAAATCCATAGCTGCTGTTTCTTGATGTAATGCATATAATCTGGACCCTCCCTCCTCCCAAAAGGATGTAAAAGAGCAAGAATGGATATGAGGAAGGATGGTTGGATTAGTCTTCCACAGACTGATGTCTGAGACAGTACCATAGAGAGTTTAAAGTTGTTGATAGCTTGGAGAACATGAATAGGGGCAGAGAAAACTCACTGTCTCCTCCAGGACAGGAATTAGGGCTTCAAATTAAATGGACAGGTCATGAGTTCAAAGCAAGAAAAAGGAAGGACTTCTTCACACAACACCTACTTAAGCTGCACAACTATTTTCTAATGCCAATTTGCAGATCCTATGGTTCTTGTGAGTTCAAAAAATAGCTGAGCAAATTCACCCAAGGGAAGTCCTTCAAGGGTTGTTAAGCAGAAAGGCAAATAGAGAGCTGCATCCTGGATCAGGGAGAAATATTGTCAGCAGCTTAGTTAGTACAAAGGGGCAGCATCACCCTACTTTACTCTTTCTTAACTGCCCTCTCCATTGGCCACTGACAGACATGGTAAGTTAGGTTGACCTTTGGTTTGATCAGGGAGGACAGTCCTTATGTTCTTACATGTCTCATCTCTTGCTTGGACTAGTCTCACTGTCCCTTACTTCATTGATTCAAATGGTAGATACTGAGACACAGGAGCTAACAGCTGCTAATCCCCTGAAGCCCTGTCTAGGCTTAATGTTACTCTGTGCAACAGAATTTTTTGTTATGAGTCAAGCAAATTAGACAATTTGCATATCTAATTCTACAGAAGGTTTCCTGGACTGGGGGAACACAATGAAGTTGCACACAAGATCCTTCAGACCAGCAATCAGATTGTTGTTGTGTATCCTCCACTTAGGACATAATAAGAGATGTTACTTAATTAGCAGCTTTGTGTAGCGCAACAGCCTTCATGTCCTTTGGATGAACCAGGATTGCAGAGTGAATACTCTTATTTGCTGCTCTATGGCAGCAGATGGTTGAATGAAGAGTTTGGTCTGGCAAGCAGGAGAAGATATGTTCTCCCAGTTAACCTGACTGGTGCTCTGGGTGACTGGATTTCTTTCCTGACTTTTCCTTGTGGTTTGTCTGTGATTTGTGGATTAGGCAGACAAGTTTTATCTCCTCCTGGCTCCTTAATAACCAGACACTACGGCTGCAGCATATGTGAGATATAGGAGCAAACACACCATTTGCAGGACAAATATCTAGCCTTTTCATTAGGACAGTGGCCAAGGTCTGGAGAGGGCCCCTTTCACTGTTATCGGGAAGGCTAGCAAGGGATAGGGAAGCAAGCTCTGAGTTTGTGGGGAATAAACTGTAATCTGAAAAGCCTTTTGTGTCACATTTACAAGGTGTTTGGCCTTTTTTGAAAGATTATTGCACAAAAATTTGCATATTAGACTCTGAGGAGGAAGAGAGGAGGAAGGAAAGAATTGTCTTCAGCTAACCTAATCAGATCACCTAACCAGGAGGCACACTCAGGATAGCTGTGGGAGAAGAAGAGCTCTTCTCTCAGGAAAGAAATTCAGATCCCAGTTAGTCTATATTGCACCTGAATACACCAATGGGTGGCTTATGTTAGTTTGGCTCAGGCTTCATTTTGGCTTGAAGTAAATCCTCCTGCCACCCACACTGCCACACTTTGATCACACTCGTGATCCTAGGATGCTAGAGCTGGAGACACTTGGAGTGACACTAAATGGCAAGCAGTGCTCCAAGAGAGCCCCTGGTGCTTTGCACCCACAGTGGCACAGCCCAGGGGAGCAGCTGAGGGCCCTTCTCAAGATAGGAGGCTGAAAGCCCTGATCCTGGCTCCTTGGGATCTGATGCTTCCATTCACTTCAGCCCATGAATTGCTCCTACTATGCTGTTTCACTAGCTGATGGATATACAGCCTTCCTCCATGCTCTGTAGCTGGGAAAGGCAGGGAGCTTGTGCTCCTAATGCAGAGGCTAAAATTAGGTAGCATAAATATGCCCCTTATCTTCCAGGAACCAAGTAGAAAAATGCTGATTACTCTCAGCTATACCCAAGGTCACTGGGAAGTGAGATTGAGTGAAGACAGTGCTGAAAAATGCTAAGTACTTTGAAAAATCAAACCCTATCCATCTCAGGGTGGATGCCTGCAATGAGTTAATGAGTTTTTTGGGCATTGGCTCACCAGCTGCAAAGAGAAGATAATCACCTCACTGGTGCCTTGTGAAGATAAGCTCATTAAAACTTTTGGGATCCTGATATTACTGTGCTAAGTACTGCAGAGAAACTCATTAGTAAATTCAACTCTCCATTCAATGGACATGTTTAAAAGTTGAACACCTGGGATTGTGCACTCAATGCTGAGGATTAGAAGAAATTCTAAAATAGCTGTTCAATAAGTAAACTCCATGCTGCATGAAGCAGAAAGACCCAAGACCAAGCTCAGTAAGTGTAGACTGTACTGTAATGAGTGTGCACACAAGCAATAATTTCAGGTCACATGGGAACCCTCAGTTCTGACATTGCCTAAATTTGGATGATTTGGCTCCATAGCCTTTAGTTTGTTTCTGGACACATTGTTTATGTATGTAGCAGAAACTATTTTGTGAACTACCTATGGGGATGTCTAGGATGAGACATGCATTAAAATTGTAAGATTAACTGTGATACTCATACAAAGTGCTTCAATTGTGCTTTCAGCATGAAGACTACTAAATAAGGGTGTAGTCAGAGTGTTCTTGTCTTTCAACCTTCTGTTTGTAGTGCTAGCATATGGAGTAAGCAAAACGGTGGTGTCAGCCAAGAATGAGTAAAGATGGCATGAGAGTTTGAATCGAACAAGTGCTGAGAACAAGAGACCACACCGTTATCTGAACCAGCTGTGCTCTTCATGGCACTTGAGAACATGGAAATATACCTGTGAAACCAGAATGACTCTGTAGAAGCAAAATTCCTCATGAGAATCTTTCAAAACTTGTAACGTGCTTTGCATGCTAATTTTCCATTCCCTGGGAAGTTCCTGAGCATCAGCTGAATTGATAAAATGTGGTTGTATCACATTTTGTCAACATATTTGTGTATCATTAGTCTCCTTTTAAAAGCCTGGCATTCTCTTTTTACTTTAGGCTCTGGATTTGGAGCATCCACAAAAGCCATGTGTTTAGGGATGCGATACTGGAAGCCAGAAAGGCTGGAGTCCCTTATTGAAGTGAGCATTGAGTGTGGACGAATGACTCACAACCACCCTACAGGTAATGCCCATGGCCACAGCAGTGCACTGGAGTCCCTGTGGTTGCTTTTCACTTCTGCTCTTGTGAATTCTGCTTCTGCTTTGCAGGCTCCAAGGCCTTGGTTTGAATTCTGCTTGGATAGTAAAGGCTTACATATTTCCTTGTATATTATGCAGACAGCAGCTTCCTACTGGGAGTTTTGCCTCCTAAAATCCCAATAACTAAACACAACCTGTCTTGCCCAAAGCATATTTATGTCACTTGCCCTGGTCAAATTTTAGGATTTGTGTACATTCAGATGACTCACTTTTATCATGCAAGTTTATTGTTCAGAGGATAAAACCATTTTTCTGTAGACAGTTTTTGTCATATCCAGTCTATCCAGTAAAGAAAGAAAGCCAAAAAACCTGCCTCCACATATTCTAGGACAGAATCTGAAACATTCTTTAACCAAAACATAAATAAGTAGATTTAATGTTGTTTTGTATATTCAGGTCTGTCATTCTGATAATTTTATGCTATGTAAGTGTGTATTCATACTGTCTGCTTTAAACTGCAGTAAGTAAAACCATAATGAATGGTGACATGTTTAACACAGTACTCTGAAACAGTCATAAAAGCCATCAGGATGGCATAAAATTAGAGGAAAAGAATTCAAAGCAAAGCAGAAAACATCATTAAGCCAAGATATAAAGTGCATTAGCAGCAATAAGACTGTTTGCAGTTCTGGTTTTCTCACCTCAGAAAGTACTTAGTAGAGCCAGAGAATGGCAGCAAAGAGCATTCCAGCTGACAAACACATTCCATACAAGAAGAAATTACATCCAGAAGGAGTTTCCAGCTTCAAAAGAGAAAAATGACATGATGGGGAGGTGAGGAGGAGAGGGTTGGAAGGGTCACCATGGTCCTCACCACCATCCTGAAAGGTGCCAGGGAAAAGTCAGCTGTGATTCTCAAGACAGAGAAAATCCAACTGATGTGTCAGTTGGGATTGAAATGAGCAGACAATGGAAACAGTTCTTGGTAACCATACAACAGTAATTGGTAACCATAGTTATCTATGAATTGCAGGCTTCCTAGGGTCCCTATGCACAGCTCTTTTTGTGGCATATGCGATACAAGGGAAACCCCTCGTGCAGTGGGGAAGAGAGATGATGAAGGTTGTGCCAATGGCTGAAGAATACTGCAAGAAGACCATTCGCCACATGGCAGGTAACCTGTCTGAATCAGAGGAGTTGTTTTCTTAAAACTATGTTCAGCTAGAAAGACACTGAAGAAACATCACTCCTCAGTCTCCACTTTGCTATCACCCATTCCCCTTCCCCACAGGCTGTCCTGCTTTCTCTGCTCAGGATGTCCTTCACAGGTGGTGGTACTTTCTTCTACCATCTGTTAGTTTCTTGGTATATTGGTGGCAAAAATACAAAGAGAAATTGCACTGATAATGCCCTAGTGCACAGTTTTATTTTTAGGAGGTCTTCAAAACTTCTTTGGTAGGGGGCAGGGAAGAAATTATATTTAGCAAGTTATTAGGTAAGCTAAGTGGTTAGATAGGAATTATTCAGGTCTCTTCCATCCGAACTGAATTCCATAGAGATCTTTACTCAAGAGCAGTCAGAAATGAAGATTTGCCCCAGAAGGAAAGCTGCCACTTTAAATTCTGAAAGCAGCACCAGGGGGCCTTTCTGAAAGACCCCACATTTTCCTCTGTGCCTCATCGCACACCAGGATTTTTTTAGCTGAGACCTATGAGGAGCAGGTGCAGGATTAGTGTGAGTGAGCTACTCTCTGAGTGGCTTTGCAGCATGTCCCTGTCACTCCACCCCAACAGGACCCCTTGGCGTGAAGGTATGTATGTTGGACTCCTGAGGCATGCTCTCCAGCCAGTGCCTGTATTGTTGAGCTTCGTCCTATTTTGGTAGTGGGAAAAGTCTCCTGTATTAAAGTTAAGCTCCTTGGCTGGTGAGATGCACTGCAAGTAAATCCTGCCATATAGAGTCCTCCAGTTTTAGAAAGCACTTTTTTAGGTGCTTTATCCCCTCTGGACAGCAGACACAGAGCTCAGTCACAGAGGGCTTCACTCAGAACCCCCCTCTGATATTCAGTTGCGATTACTTGCCAGATAAACCCTTGAACCTGAACGTGATGGTCGGCTCAGGCTAGGCTCAAAGGATAGGGCAGAGCCTCACTAAGGCTAGTGAAGTGAGATTTATGACCATGCTACAGGTCATCCACACAAACAAAATCTCCTGCAACTGCTTAATCCTTTTGTTTCTAAGCCTGTGCATTGAAATAATTGCATTTCCTTGCATATTGAAATGCTACACAGAAAACATTAACTTTTGAGGAATTAATGATTTATGATTATGAGGAAAATAGGGGGAAAAAACAATAAATCTGCCAACTCACCTTCTAAAAGCAGTCATGTAACCAGATACTGGAGTGAGTGTCAGTAGTTCACTTCAACAATTTCTTTGTGTGACTGGTATTTTTCCTTCAAGATCCTCTCCTTGGCCTGATGGCTGTGAGTGCACTTTCACTCTGTTTTCTTGAACATTACTACTTTTTTAGGTTCTAATGAGTAGTTTCCTTGTAATCAGTCAAAACTGGGGCTTGAACTCAGGAAAAGGACAGCTGGGCATCCCCAGGCATACAGAATCACCCTGTCCAGGTCTGGGAAACTCACAACCTTATGAAAGTACCAGGTCCTACAAAGCAGCTTGGATGTTTTTACATGAGACTGAACTGCTTTAAAGATCTTAATGGCCCAAGAGGTTCACCTGTATAGCATTTAGGGAAAAGAAACAAAATCAGATCACATCCTTCAGAGAAACAGTTTACTTGTGTGCATGTTCCTCAGCCATCTGCAGCACACACCTGAGTGACCAAGCAGCAACAATTCATTTTATTTTAAACTGTACGCCAATAGTCCCATACTGAGCTGCTAGTTTGCCTTGGCATACTTAACTGTCTGACCCATCCCACAGATTCCTAATCCTTACCCCATCAGCTTCCCAGCTAGGGTTTCACTCAGGCCTCAGTTCTGCAGACTCCTTGCAGTGTTCCTCAGTAAGTTCTCTAAAAATCTCATCTTGATGTATCATAATGTAATTCTTATATAGCATAAAAATAGCACAAGAGTCTAAAAATATTTTCTTCTTTCACATCTTCTGTTTCCAGTGAGATGTCCTGCTCCATATTAAAATTCATACTTAGTACATATGCCTACTTTATGTATGTTACTGTAAAATACCTAGCTTTTCAGCTCACTCAGTACTATAGTTTTCTTTCAAATTTATTAAAGTAGAATTGAAAATGTTGCTGAGATGAATTACTACATCTTTAATTTCTTTTGCATTCAGAATATCAGGAGCACTGGTTTTACTTTGAAGCCAAGTGGCAATTTTATTTGGAGGAGAGAGAAATCAGTGAGGAAAATCAGAATAAACCTATTTTTCCGGACAACTATGACGCAGAGGAGAGAGAAAAGGTAACTGCAACTTCAGAATGGCTCAGAAAGGCTCTGAACTAAGAGAGGTATTTTCAAAGAAACACGCTAGTATTTTTCAACTGTTTCCAGTGCCAAAGCAGCCAGGAATTCTTTATTATTTTTTAATAAAATGTCAAGAAAGAAGAAACAACTCCCATCCTTGGCTCGGGTATGTGTTAGCAAGAAAAAGCAGTTGTCACCAGTTCTAGAACTGCTGCAATGGGAGGAAATGGTGCAGAGAGGCAGACTTAATGGTCAGATGTGTCGATTCCCAGACCAGGCAGAAAAACAAGCCGTGGATATTTGAGGGTGGAAAAGGCAATCATCTGGCCAAGGGCTCTCATTAAAGCTTAACAGAACTGTGGCCTGAGTCCCACAGAAATCCACCCAGAGACTAGAAGCTGGATGTGGTTATGGTCCTTTGAACAGAAGACAGCTGTCCTAGGCAATTCTCTGCCAATGCAGGCTGTACCTAGACTAGTTTTAAGTGTCTCAAGAGATGGTGTTTCACCACTTCTCATGGGATACTATTTTATAGCATACATGATCTTTCCTTTGCCGTATGACTTGTGGTGATATCTGCTTAACTCAAGAGAAATAATGTATCTTCTTCCCTAGTGTTTACAGCTTTCTGTTATGTGCTGGCACCTCTCAAAGTTCTCCACTTAGCAGCTAAGCAATAAGTATATGGTTCTTATCACCTTTTCCCATAAATCAAACCTTTTTTCCAGACTATTAAAGCACAGTTCTATTCTGAGAATTCACTTTGTATATTTTTAGGTGTTTATCTATGCAGTGAAAGGTGCCTATGGATAGATTCATTGTGGATAATAAGAAATAGCTCATTCTAAACATAAAGTATATATCTCCTTCTAGTTTTATTATATTAATTCAGTGTCATGAATTTGTTTCTAGTTTATTGTTCCTTCCAGTTCTACCAGAGTCTTAACAGAGCTTTAGGAAAAATGAAACTCAACAGTATTTTCCCATAACCATTTCAAGACAGAACTGCACAAATTTCTAATGCAGAGAAAAAATTTACTTGCATTGCCCAAGCCCAACTAGTTTGGCCTATTGAGCTATTAATTTTTGTACACAGGAAAAGAAAATATTGCTTGGCCCTCCACCAGCCAGACATAACAGCCTGACAAAAGTTGAGACTTAACTTGCTTATAAGCCAAACATGCTTCTTGCCATAGGAAGAATAAATGAGATGGTATCCACTCTGCCTGCCTTTTCTCAGGAGTGCTTTCCTTTGCACTCCCTCCAAACTGACAGGCCGACTGTGTCTGGAGGTACAGCTGATTGCCTTTCTATGGGCACTAAAGCACCAATATCTGGCATCACTCTTGCCAATAGGCTGCTGAATGCCTGTTCCTGTTCGACCAGGCACACCTTTCTGCAGGCATGTACCAGCTGCAGGAGATGTGGAAGCGAAGCCCTCAAATGTGGCTTAGATTGACCTGAGTATGTTGCAAAGGCAATTTCACTCTCTAAAAAATTTACAAGAACTATTTCACATCCTGTATAGAACTTGGCTAATTGAAACATCTGCAAGCATGTGACATGGGGAGTTGACAGCATTTTCAAGAGGCAGGAAAGAGGACTGACAAAGTCAGTCATTACCAACCCTGCCCTCCCCTGACACTGTCATGTCTCCCACAGACCTACAGGAGATGGAGTTCTGAAGGTCGGGGTGGGAGACGAGGACATGATGCCCCCATGATCGCCTATGATGCCTTGCTGGGCTGTGGTGGGGACTGGACAGAGCTCTGCAACCGCTCCATGTTCCACGGAGGTGAGGGTCCCCCATGCCTCCCACCCCTTGCTCCCTCACTGAGGGTGGGAGAGAGACCTCCCAGGTGTCAGCTGCCACTGTTGGCCAATCTGCCATGTTGCCTGTTATATCTGTGGCCCTGGATTTACTCCCTAAATCCCTTTCTTGCAGAAGCAGCTGCCAAACAAACCAAGCTGTTTACTGTTCTTCTCAAATGTCACTCCATCTCAATCTCATGGTTTCACCACAGATGTACAAGGAGTAAAACCAGTACAGTTTTGCACTAGAGTCCTCCACGTGAGAAAGACATGGACCTGTTGGAGTAGGTCCAGAGGAGGGCCACAAAAATGGTCCAAAGGCTAGAACCCCTCTGCTATGAGGACAGGCTGAGAGAGTTGGGGTTCTTCAGCCTGGAGAAACAAAGGCTCCAGGGAGACCTTATTAAGTATTTTTAGTACTTAAAAGAGGCCTTTAAGAAAGACGGGGACAGTCTTTTTAGCAGGACCTGTTGTGACAGGACAAGAGGTAATGGCTTTAAACTAAAAGAGGGGAGATGTAGACAAGACATAAGGAAGACATTTTTTACAATGAGGGTGTTCAGACAATGGCACAGGTTGCCCAGTGAAGTGGTAGGTGCTCTGTCCCTGGAAACTTTCAAGGTCAGGTTGGATGAGGCTCTGATCAACCTGATCTAGTTAAAGATGTCCCTGGTCATTGCAGTGAAGTTGAACTAGATGACCTTTAAAGGTCCCTTCCAACCCAAAGCATTCTATGATTTGTAAATGACTGGCATATTCCCTCACCAAAACACTAGTGCCTTTGGCAGAACAACCTTTTCAGCTGCACATAGTGAAACCAAGTAAGGGAGAAAAATAATCTAGTGCTTGATCAAATGTCAGGCAGATAAAATATAACACTTAGAGGCACACAATTAATTACATTTACAGCTTTGCAAGAGACAACATCTTGCTGGCTGCCTTATCCTTCTGGGCTTTCAAGAGGCCTGGTGTAGCTGCAGGGGGAAGGACCCCAGCCCAGAATTACTTGTTCACTCCCTCCTTGCATGGTGTAGGCCCTTTGCAGAGGCTCTGGGTCACGCATTCACCCCCAACACAGTGTAAGAGCTCAAAAGTGGATTTTCCCCAAACCAAATAAATTCCTAGCCCAGGAGCACACACCGCAGAGACATTGCCACATGCTTGCCTTGGCATTGCTCTCTTCCCAGGGTGTCCATCCTCACCTGCACTCCCAGGGGCAGGACATGAGGTGGTGCAAGCCTTTCAGACTGACCCAACATGTCCCCACCATGCTCCATCAATGGATTAATATTCCCTCCTCTGCACACTGTGGTTTTTGGTTGCGTATGCAAAGGTGACATGAGAAACCATTGCAACTGTGCTTAAACTTGCAGGAGAAAGCGCAGCTACTGGGTCTATCGCTGGCTGCCTCTACGGCTTGGTTTATGGCCTGAGCAAGGTCCCCAAAGGCTTGTACCAGGACCTGGAACAACGGGAGAGGCTCGAGTACTTGGGCGAGAACATTTACCGACTATCCATGGAGGAAAAGTAAAGCGGTTTCTGCCATTTTCTGTTTCTCTAAAGACTATATGAAACCCTGTAGATAACTGATTGACTTTCATAGCAAAGGACTTAGCCAAGTGTTAGTCTGAAAGGCTCAATGTAGATTGTGTGAGAGCAAAGATAACTGAATTATTCAAGACTGATATTTTCGGTCTTTGTAGGTTTTTTACAGTTGTGGGACTTGCAAGTATGAAGAGTGCTGCTTAATCTAGTGAGATAATCTCAAAAAGGAAAAAAAACCAAAACCTTTTTTTGACTGATTTCAGTCTAACTTGCTATAATACCACCTAAACAGCTGTGACCAGTAATTACATAGGAAATTAATTTTCAGAACTAATGCTTTCTGCAAAACTAATGGTAGTACTCAGTTATGGGGATATTCTCTGTATATTTTACAATCCTCACACCACTGTTTTCCTCTTTATTCTCAAATCTAATGTGTCTGTGACACTTGTATACCTAATGTCTCACAGATTAGCTGTTAATGAACCACTGATCCTTTTATTAGCAGTGTGGTGCAAGGTATTGTTACATTAGAAGCTTCTAGAAAAGGAAAAGCCAACACTAAAAATAACAAAGCATCAGTGTGTCTAAAATTTCTGAATAATGCTTTTATTATTCTTCAGTCTTCAGAACAAAACCTTTTTTAAAATATAACTGGCTGAAATATGTGTAAATAAATTAATCTTACACAATTTCCAAAGCATCATTCTTTATTTTTAGACTGAGCAGATTATGTGTTTCTATATCAGTATCAGAATTTTTGGCTGAGGTCTTCAAGCAGTTGTAGTAGATCATGAGTTAGACTGTGATACATTTCACAAGTCTGAGCACAAAAAAAGACCCAGGAAGAAAACAAAACTGCTTTACCTNCCCCCCCCCCCCCCTTTCTTCCTTTCGTCCTCTCCTCTCCAACATTTTTTTCTTTTCTTTTCCTTTTTTCTTTTTTTTTTTTAAAGAAAACCAACAAACTCTGATTCAGTTAAAAGTTGCATATAGCAACAAACTAAAAAGTAGATCCGGGTGAAGGAGATTCTGATGCCTCAACAGCAGCATGGGCACAAATCTGGAATCCTCAATGAAACAATATAGAAGAAGTGAGCGACGAATTTATCCCCAGTGTTTAACCTTGTGTTTTACCTCAGAAGTTCAGAAAGTGAGGTCTATGTTTTCTAACTCCACTGTGACTGATTGCCTATATGGTGTTGGTTTCTCCTATCTTTTTCTAGCTGCTGAACTGTGTTTTAAAAGGATAGCTAAAAATACAAAAGTACTTTCCTACTCCTTTTTCCATGTAAGCAATTGCTGGAATCATCACTGGGATGTTATGGGGCAGACAGAGGAGCAGGTGATCCCTGTCATGAACATCAGTCTGCATGACAATATCCTTAGGGAAAAGTTTTTCATACTATGAGTTGCTTCACACTCTGTTGTTATTTTAGCATGTTCTCTCTTGGCAGCTTTGCAAGGTGCTTTCTTGTTGGCTTTGGAGATTAGTTAAACCAAAAGGAGCATTTGTGTCAGTAGCTTTTGATTTAAGAGAATGCCACGACTTTCTAAAGACATTCCTTCTAGTTTAGGATGCCTCTAGCATACCTGTAATAAATTCGGCAGTAGAGAAGAGAGAAGAAAATATCCTGCATAAGGTATGATTTTCTCTAGTACTTTGTCTTTTCCTTTTTTTTAAAATAAAAAATAATCACAAAAAAAATGAAAAGCATTCATAACCACCACTTTACCTTCTACCTAGGCTGGGGAGGACCAAGTTTTGTTTCAGAGACAAATACGAGAATCTCATTTAAAAAGTGATTCCCAAAGACTGAACTTAAAAAGCACCATTTCTGCAGCTTTTGAGGCAAGTGGTGTGTTGGTCATCATTTCACTGACAACAGTACAAAGCTTGTGCATCTCTCTGAGGAGGCAGAGCTGCTCCCAGCTGCCTTCCTTATCTAGGGTCAGGTCATCAGGCCAAACACCACACAGAGCCAGGGAGCAACAGGATGCCCAGGGGCAATAGGGTGTCCCATAGGATGCAGCACATCACATGCTTCAGCTTGTGGCAATTTCCCCAGAGCCAACCAACAGAACCCAGAACAATCTGTCAATCTCTGGCAGCTTCTGGGATCTGGACAGATTTCTTCCTGTGTCTTGATGAACTATCTGTAGTGCTTCCTCCCTCTGCCCGTGGGCTGTCCTGAGAGCTGCCCTCACAGCAGCTAATCCTTTGGCCAAGCGTGCAAAATGGTGGTTGGATATTTAACAAGTAGTGCAGAGTCAAGAGACAGGATCTTCTCTACACCAGAGACAGTAAACTAGAAACTCCTGCAGCCAGATGCTTTTAGCAGATGACACAGAATGCCACCACCTCCAGCTACTCAGCTGCCTCCAAACCCCTAACAGAGCGGAAAGGCAGGAGTGTGTTGGTGCAGGAGGGTACGGGAAGGGCTGGGGGAGAGTATTGGCTTCTCTCCCTCTGCAGTGGCACTTCGGCTTTTCTCTGCTCCCTGATGTCCACTGCAGAGGTTTCCCTGGGATGGGCCAGCCAGTGGAGTAGGGTTTCTCTTCTGCCTGTTAATGTATCAGACTGTTGCCACTCTGATGCTGCCGTAGTAAGTGTCACCAAAGAACCTATAAATAAATAACTAAGCTGCTGTCTTATGCATCTTATTCACCTCTATATCAACTACAGATAGTCAAGTCTAGTCCCACATATGACCAGGAGGAACTGGGTAGGTATTAGGTTTCATTGATAGGTCACATAGTTTAAGAATAGCAGGATGCAGTTTGGGGAAAATTGGTGAAGATATACTAGAACTGATGTCTTGTCCTGTTGAAAATAATGGTCATGCTCCCAAATCTAAGAAATCCTCTGACTTTGCCTTCCTTCCCCAAGGGGGAACCATGGTGTTTTCCAAACTTTGGGACAGAACACAGGACAGAACACATTTAGATTTACACAGTCATGATGCTGGTTTTTAGGTGAGGAAAGCTTGGAAGAACTGAAGATACCCCAAATAGGTGCCATAGATGTTTACTCATTTTCTGCTACTTGCTGGTGAATATGGATCAAACACCCAACCCATGAAACATTTACTTAAGGCAATGCAGTATTCCCACAAGTGCTACATTTCAGATGGCATCCTAGATGTACACTCTAACATGAAAAAGGAAAACCCTAACTGGAGATCACTAGTAATATATTTTAATGAAGCTGTTAGAATTTCATAGCTCATAAGTGATTAATTACCATGAATGTTCCTTGCAGAAGGGTCTGATCTTCCTTTCATAATCAGTTGTACTTTGGCTATGCTGACCTCACTGAAAGCAGGACTAGTCTATTTTGCTGTGACCATTTATTGTATTCAAAGTAGTACAGAAGGGAGAGGTAAGCAGGGCATCTGCTTCCACTATTGTTCTGAGAAATCAAAGATGATTATAAATGATGGTGGTTGATGGCTCCATGTGTGATTTTGAATGCACTTAGCACTTCTTAGGGAGGAGTGGTCTTCTGCCATGGCAAGATTTCAGTCAAAATATCAGCAGCCTACCTATAGGAGAGAAAGTGAACTAGGATCTTTTTAGCCAATTATACCCTAAATTCTGATTTTGTATTTATTCTAAAAATTCCCCTAGTTATGACAAACAGGAATCTTGGTGTAACATGGAAGTCTTGCCCTCTCAGCTGTGGTCAGTTCAGTAGGGAATAAGTAGATCTTACCACAATATGCACGTGGGAGCGTGCACCTGTGCTATGCTGAAATGTGGTTATTCCCAATCAAAACCAGCAAGTATTGTTTGTCATATTAGGCATGGGCCAGTTGTCACCCTTTATTCTTTTATTGGCCTTTAAAAATATCTACAAAGTCATTATAAATAGACCTTCTTCCATTCAAGATGACAACTTCATCCCACTGCTGAAGGATGTAATTTTCAATATGTGCACCTGAAATGCAGCCAAGTGGAATCCAAATGTCATGACCTGATTAAATGAAGACCAGCCCCCCAGTTTGCAAAGTCTCCATAATACTGCCCTGTGGGCCCAGTTCCAATTTCTTTCCCAATCTGAGAGGTACCAGCTGCTGGGGCACAGCTGGGCCTTTTCCAAGATTTCAAGGCTGACACTCCCTAAAGGATGAGCTTCTTTGCTGCCTTTCTTCATTTTCTTTTATTCCACTTCTCATAAAAATTAACCCTCTCCTGGTGTGCAGGCTGCATCCTGTGCATGAAGCTATTTCACTGCACAGTGAAGTAACTTTCCAGTTTTTCTTGGTGTCAGAAAGCTGACACCTCTTGCTTTTTTCCCCTCCTAGCTCTATCTATTGTTATGGATTTCTTGTTCCAGCTTGTGTGCCGAGTTCAATATTTTGTTTAGTTGCCGATCCACACCAATTAAAGCATTGCCTAAATCCCCAGCTGTTCAAGAGCCTGAATCTTCAAACTCAAGCAGAAGTCCAACATACCAGCCTTCTTCCTCCAGATTAAAGGGAGTTGTAGTCAGGGGACATTGCCAGGCTTGTTATTGTGGTGCAAACCCTTCACAAAGCAGGCATAAGGGTGTGTAGTCCTGAAGCTGGGTTTGAATGCTATCAAAATGTAAATAATGCAAATCCTATGGTGCTTTTTGAATTCTGTGGGGATACATACTGTCTTCTAACTGGTACCAACAGCAAAAGTTATCAGTGGCACATTTGTTCTCCTCAGGCTTGATTTTTTTTCATTATGGTTTGATTCTGGTTTTATAATCCAGAGGCAGAACCATGTTTTCATTTATCTTTGCCTGCACTTTACGTAGCAGGAGAGGAACACACCTTCAGTGTTGCCCTCACAGTAGGACATGGTAATAGTAAATAAGTGAGGAGTGGCACAGAGGAGATGCAGTCATCCCAGCTAGTGTTGCTTGCTCCCCTAAGTGCTTTGGCTGGCCACAAACCACAGAAGAAGGAACTGACAGTGCTGTGTGGGACCTCGTGAAGCCCTGTGCACTCCTGTCACACTACACCTCACGAAGCTTGTAAAGCACTTTGCATGCTTTTTAACATGCCACTAATGACAAGTCTCTTGAGAAGTTCTAAATCAAAGCATTTTTTCCATTTTATGTGCAGCAGCATGCCATTAAAGCAAAATAAGGAGGTAGCAGCAATGTTGATAACTTGAAAAGAACATTCATCTTTTCTCTTGCGCAGCACCAAAAGCACATGCATTTGTGGAGATAAGATGCTGGTAGACCCCATGGTGTTGAAGAAGCAGCTCAATAGGATGGCAACAGAGCAAGGGGCCTATGCTGTTCTCAGCAGCCTGCTGCTGTACGTCACCGAGCTGGCAGCCGTTGATCCGCAGCTCAGCCACAAGAGGACAAAATGGGCAGAAGGTAAAGAAAACAAGGTGAGTTCTAACCAGCCATGTCCAGACCCAAACAGGGGCCAGCGTCTGACCAGATTCCAGCTCTTGCGGGCCAGATTTCTAAACAACAATCGTGAGCCTTACACCAAGAAAAGAAGAGAAGTTGGCAAACTAGTCATTAAAGAGAAGTTGTGGGTAAGCAAGGCTGGTAACAAGCTGGACAGGAAAGCAGAGGGAAAAGCAGCAGAGGAGGATGTATACACAGCTCTCAGTGAAAGGGCCAGGTGGAGCTGTGCAAGTAGGAAAAACACAGTGAAGGACATTCTGAAGAAATTTTTAGCTGCTGAAGAAAAAGAAGCCAAGGAGAAGACTGCAAGCTGGAAAAAGGGAGAGCCAAACAGTGGTTTGCCAAAAATAGTCAACAGGAGTTCAGTCCTCTCCAAACTGAAGGAAAAATTTGAACAAAGTGCTGTCTGCTCAGCTGCAGAGGTGAAAGCATCCCTTTTGCACAAAGGAAAGAAAAAGACAAAAAACATTCCAAGCAGAAAAACTATTCGTAAGCCAGAGGTCAGAGTGCTGTGCACAGCAGCAATGACAGCCACAGGGATAAGCAGTCCAGAGTCCCAATATTTGGTGTGCTCCACAGTCCCATTGCCCAGACTCAGCATTGCTACCAAAATTAACCACCCTTGGAGCTGGTCAAAAAATAATGCCACAAAGCAGCCTTTTGGTCCTGACACACCACTGAAGAAAAAGGCAGGGTTCACAGAGCTTGGTGAGAACAAAACACTGGCAAATGCAGCACAGGACATGGAGGACAAAGAGGAGATATCAGTCGCACCTGAGACCATGTCTGATGCAAAGATCTGTGCTGAGGCTATCATAGATTCCACAAAGCAAGGACCCAGCTTTAAATCTAATCTAGATAGCTCTTCTGCTACCCATAAAATAAAACCTCTTGCAGACTGCACTCCTCCCTTGCCTGAATGTAGTCTAAACTGTGACAAGAATAACATGCCAGCTGGGTCTAATATATCTTCACTGTTGGGGAATACCAATGGTGTGCAACATGATAAGGAGGACAGACTACCTTCTAACTCACCTTACTTCAGCACAGCTGAAGGATCCCATAAGCAAAATACTCAGAATACTAAAACAGGTGAGATTCCCGAAATAACTATGTATGTGTACAGTTCAGAGGAAGCTGACAGAGAGCTCACAGAGCTAGAAGAAAATCCTTTCTTTGCAGGTCACAAATGTTTTCCAGAGCAGAGGGCATTGGTAAACATTCTGCCATTTCAGTCTCCAAGAGTTCAAGCATCCTGTGAAGTTGAGCCTTCAGTAGAAGACCAACAGCTAACTTCCCTAAAGTTTTTGCGAGCTTCTGGCAAAGGACCACTAATAGTCCAAAAAGAGACCCCAGGTTTAAGAGGCAGATGTTCTGAGGAAGTCAAAGAAGAAGAAAAACACCACAGTGAAGGCGAAATATCCTCTACTTCTAAAAAAAATGATAGTGATGTCCCAATTAAAAAGGAAGAGGAGAATAAAACATCCAACAGCCAAATGCAAAATGATTCCAAAACCGAACAACCACAACCTCCACAAGTGCCCAGACCACAAAATAACTTCGGTAATTCCAATCCAGATATGTCAAATCCAGATGCAAATCAGACCAAACCCACAGTCTCCTCAAGTGAGAGCCAAGAGCAGAAGTTTGGTGCTGCAGAAGAAGATGTCTCTTCTCCTTTGGAAAAGACACAAAGCCCCTTGCTATGTGACCTTGTGAAGAACAGTTCCTATATTGCAGAAGATTTGGGGAAGGAGAAACTATCTTCATCGAATGAAATAATGAATCATGCAAACAATCAAGCCCTGCACAGAAGTACCTTGACCGACCTGGAGACCTGTCATAAACCATCCAAAACTTTTATTGAGCGTGAAGAGGCCACTGCAGATAAGATGCCCCAGCCTGATTCTGAGGCATGGCAGTTACCCTCATCAACCCCTTTACCAACAGCAATGAATGGGATTGCAGAACAAAGAATCAATCACACTCTTGGAAATCCCCCAGCCCTTCCACCTCTTGATGTGGTGAGCCAGGGAGCTGATGGTGTGGAACAGGAGCATACCAGCCATAGCTGTGAGAAGCATCCACCACTCTCTTCAGATGAGCTGACAAACTATGGCAACAATACAACAGTGGGGAAGAAAACTGAATGTGATTTCAAGAACCAAGTGCTTTCCCCAAATCATACAACTGAAGATGAAAGCTCTACTGCTGAAGAAATAAGTACATGCCAGAGATTTGAGAACCATCTTTCACTTTCAACCAAGAAGCCAGGAAAACACGAAAATAAAACCACGCTATCAAGAAAGCCCCTATTACCCTTGGAGAAGAACCAAACACCAGCTTCAGACGATACCACAAAGCAAGGAAATGATATGCTGCAAGAGTACATTTTTCCTTCCTCACCTGAATTGGTCTCAGACCAAAAGGACCATGAGAAATGTAGAAATAACATCTCCAAACACAGAAAGTATAGGCTTTTGTTATCAGTTGACAACATGAAGCATGAGAATGATAGGATGGAGACAGAGGAGAGAGAAGAGAGGGATGTCTTGCATAAATCTGAGGAGGAACAAGTGTTCACACTGAGTGATAGAGTGGATCATGATAATAACTCTTCAAATGAGAATAATGCCCATAGACCTCAAACATCTCAGTTACCTTCATCAGAGCGTGATACTAACATTCAAGGAGTGAAAAATACTAAGCAGAGTTTGAAGCATCTAATGCCTTCAAAAGATGTTGTGAAACGCGAACATGATATGACAGTAGATGAAAACGCCTGCTGCAATGATAGGAAAGACCACCTGTCCTCATCAAATGAAACAATGAAACATGCAGATGACAGCTCAGGGGAAAAAAACACCAAATCAGATGTCAAGAATTATTCAATGCCATCAAGTCAGGAGAATAAGTCCACTGATGAGGAGAATACTCCTCATAATTTGAAAGATGAACCAGTGCAGCATAAAAAGAGTTGTGAAGGAGAGAGGAATACTTTGCGTGATCATAAAAATCAAATACCATTATTGAATCCATCAGTGAAGCAAGACAAGAGATCTCCCCCTCCAGAGACATGGAAACAGATGTCTGCAGGTGACTTTGTAACTCCTGAAACTGAGTTGTCAAAAAAAAAGACTAAACTTACCTCTGAGAAGTTCCAGTCACCTTCTTCAAACAAAGTTCTGAAGCCTCAAGAAAGAAGCTCTTCAGGAGAGAGAAAGCAAAAGACACCAGCAGCAGAGGACACCAGGTCACCTGAACCAAAGGCTGTAAAAGCAGATAATGAGCACCAGCATTCTGGGAAGTACCAGCTACCTCCTTCAAGAAAATCAGCAAAGCATGAAGAAAAACCTGAAGGAGGAGACAAGCAGCAAATAAGATGCGAAGATCTTATGATGCCTGATACAAATGTTGCAGAAGAGAAGAACAAATTTCCAAGTTCCAGAAACTACCGACCAGTGTCATCAGAAATATTGGTTAAGCCTCAAGAAAAAAATACTTCAGAACAAAAGCAACAAACATCTGCTTCTGCATTTTTTAAGAAAAAGTATGAAGATCCAAATTCTGAGAAGTCACTCTCTTCAAAGCAAGTGGAGAAGTTCCAAGAAAAAAATACTTCAGGAGATAGAAAGCAAAAGACACCAACAACAGAGGACATCAGGTCTCCTGAAGTAAAGCCTGTAAAAGAGAAAGATAAACACCAGTGTTCTGGGAAGCATCAGTTGCCTCCATCAAGTAAATCATCAAAGCCTGAGAAAAATACTGCAGGAGGAGAAAAACAACAAACTGTGTCTGGAAGTTTTACAAAACCTAATGCAAGTGATGCAAAAGATAAAAACAAAGATCTAGGTTCTGGGATGTGCCAGTCCTCACCTTCAAATTCACTTGTGAAACCTCAAGAGAGGAACACCACATCCAAAAAGAAGCAAACACCACCACCACTTGATGAAAAAACAATGCATAAAACTGATAGTCCCAAAAAGAAGAATGGATCTGAAGGAACAGAGAAATACCAGTTACACTTACCAGCTCAATCAGAGAAGCACAACAATGATGGCTCAGGAAAGGAAGGTCCTGTGAGCAATTTCAAGATCTACCAGGCTCCATTGCCAATTGGTGGCATAAATTGTGAAAGCAATACTGTCCCAAAAAAGATCAGTGTGTTTAATATAAAAAAGTCCCCCAAATCATCCTCATTTCATGTTGGTTCAAAAGATGATGAAAATCCTGCTGGAAATAGAAAAGGCCAGCCTGGATTTAAGAAGTACCAAGCACTCTCATCAAAGAATTTGGTGAGGCATGAAAAAGATGTTACTGAAAAGGAAGGGAGCTGGCAGGCAGCTGGCAAAACAAGTGAGAAAAAAGCTGAACTGGAGGACTGCTCTAAAGCAGCATCATTCTCAAAATACACAGTGGAAAGCCACAGTGAAAGACCCTTAGATTCATCTTTCAAACCATTCATCATTAGAATACCTGACACATTTAAACATCACAGCTAAAAAATACAGCTACAGCTTAGGCAAGAACTTACAACCAATCAAGCCACCAATTCCCTCAATCTCTCTGTTTTCCTTTACTCTTCAGGGCATTATAGTATCACATTTTGATCAGAACACTGATGTGCATCTATCTGAGCTGGGTTTTTCTCCTTTCTTAAAAATTAGCCTGAAGACATGAATTAAATTAATCACTGCCAGTGATTTGGCTAATCACTGAGTTAATCATCAGTTTATAAATTAAATATGAGAAGGGCTTTGGGATTGTTGTGAATTCAGCCCTGCTCCAGACTCTCCTTGCTTACTAATGGGTTTTGTTTGTAACAAAGGCAACTGCTCAGGGTGAACTCTGTGTTTACTTATTCTAAGCAAACTCTGCTAGTGCTTCTTCCACAAATGGTGGTAGGTAGTGTCAGCTTCAAATATGTCAAAAAGCGCTTGTTCTAAGCTCTACCTTTTCACAGATTAACAAGAACTGTTGATCCACTGCTGCACTGAGTGACACTGTTAGCAGGAGTAGTGAGGGAAGGAATGAGGATGTTGATGCTACATGAGGATTTACTGCGGATGCAAATGTTCAGTCCATTAATATTAATATTGGAAAAATAATGATTTAACCTCCTCTGTAACTGTTTGCACTTTGGCCAAGCACTGTATACATCATTGTAAGAACTCACCATTTCAAGGGGTTCTTAATTACTGCAGATGAACGTGCACCAAGTGTACGAGCTCAAAAAAGCTCAACACTAAAAGGTCTTGAGGACTTCTCCTGAGGACAGTAGAAGCCAGTGAGACTCAACAGTTTGCCAGGGCAAATAAGATCTTCCTGGGACATCTCTCCCACTTTGAATCCCAGGGCACACAGACATGAGGCAGGCACCACATAGAAAATGTCTTAGGAAGTGTTTATTTTACAACCCCATGTGAAACAGAGCAGTAAGAAGCAGCCAGTGGCACTGAATCCTACCAGTGGGATACGGGTTTTTGTGTTTACTGCAATAGCAGCTTCTGTGCAAAGTTTATATACGATAAACCCTGTTTTGGAGAAGGCAGAGCTCCTGCCTTGGGCATCATAGCAAAGCTGTGACAGACACAGAGGTCTTACAACACCACTCGTCCATAGGTCATTTTAGCTTAATGTTGTAACTACACATTGAGGATAAACTTATTGTGGAAGAACCCTAAAGGCATATACTAAGGGCTCACCTTCAGAAAGTTTCAGAGCTAACCAGAAAGAGAGAGGAGTTTTGTACAAGCGAGGTCCTGCTCCCCCATAGCAGTTACTTCCCTTCATTTTTGAAGATGCATTCCATGACTTCAGTCTGTGCAGCTGAGGGCTGGCCTTTCCTCCAGCCCAGATTGGCAGATTGCCCTGATCCACTGCCAGCAAGGGAATGAGGACAAGAGCAGGCTGGCAGCAAGCTGAGATCAAACCTGTTTGCCAGCATAATGCACTGAAGTCACATACGTGACAACTGGGCTGGGCCAGCTGGGGACACTGCTGGGAGGAAGAGGGAACGTGAACATTGTGTCCCCTGACTGCTTGAACTTTGATTTCTTTTCCTGCACAACATGACAAGAATTAAGATTTCTGGCATCCAGAGGCTCACAAAATGAAAATCACATATCTATATCACACTTGTCCTCAAAACAGAGGCAAAATGGAATTGAATGGAGGTACAAGACCGCCCTTCTGCACAGAGGTGTGTTTTACCCACTGACCTTTTATGAGCTGACAACCGTAAAGGCCACATTGTGCTAAATGTAAACCATAATTTAATTTTTCTCATTTATTATTTCATATCCCATTTGACAGAAGTCCTTACAACATAAAGCTTTTGCACCAGACTTGAATAGTAAATTCTTTATTAGCTGGTTTCTCGTGCCAACACAGGAGAAGTCATTTTAATTATTGTTTTTCTAATCTTTCAAAAGAAATTTAAAGGAGTGGTTTTATGCTCCTTATCAGCACCTGGAAAGATTACTACCCTATCACAAATAAAAAGACTTCTGTCTCTCAGAAATAGAGCAGGTACCCCTGAGGAGAGCTAGTCAGTGCATACTAGGAGGCCCACAACTCTTCTAATTTATACCTGCAACATCTGTTTTTCTTAACAGAAATGCAGCACAAGGACCCTCAGATGTAGCACACTATGGTCAGGGTAAATCAGGCAGAGTCTTCTTGTAGGGGTTAACGTTTAGATTGCTGCATTCCTTAATCTCTGCTAGTAAGACGTAAATCAACTATCCAAGTCAATTGACTGTTCCTCCCTGAAGTGCACTTAAAACATGACAGAGATTTGCACTAAATGTATCCATAAGGGTAATGCCTCACTTAAGCAAATCACTGAGTTTTGTTTCAGGATTTGACACAATTAATCCTCCAGGAAAGGAGAGAGCAAGGCTATACTAATTCCAGTGGCAATGGCTAGAAGACCAGTTGAAGATTGGTGTGTCTTGCCGTCAGCAACCCAAAACAAGCCACTGCAGGCCATGCTGGCAGGAAATTTAGCACTAGTGATAAGCAAAGAAATGTCAGAAAGCAGAATTTCAGAAAGAACAGGAGTTTGAGAATGGTTATGCAGATCTATGTCAGCTGTGTCAGAAAGCATGCAAATAGCAAAGCACACACCCTGGTGACACCCTTGTCTGAGGCAGATACATGCCAGGAAATGTCTTTCAGATTTTTTATATCCTTTCTAATTAGGCTAAAGTAAAGTGCTCTCACTTCACATCAGCAGGACACCTCTCAGATGGACTTCACAAATGCATTGGTTTGAAGTGATTTAGGTAGCTAAGCATGGACTCAAAAACCACTGCACGCTGCTATGGTAGTACAGCCTCCTTCCTACTGTCAAACATCTGCCCGTCATCTCCAATTGCCCCACTCATCTTCTTGCATTTCTGACCGAAGGACATACCTCTGCCTTTGCTCCCCAAACTCAGCACTAGGTCAAGTGCTCTCTGGATGTGCCTTTGCTTTCCCTCCATCTCCTACAGCAATACAATCTTCAACTGAGGTGCTTGGGACTGAGTGGGACAAACCCAGGCCTCAGAGTCCCAGCTTTGTATAGAGACCACCACTTTCTCCAAGAGTTTGATGAAGCAAATGTAATGACTGTATTTCTGGGGCTTCAGGCACTGAGAGAGCTCAGAAGACCCAGGGCAAAGGCTGTGAGCTTCCTCTTGCCTCCAGCTCAGAAAGGGCTACTAAGCCATGCTTGATGAATGTTGCCTTCTTGAAACTGTGACAAAGAACTCCCACTTGCTGATGTTTTTTTTTTTTTTTTTTGTAAGGGCATACAAAGCACAGCTACTCTCAGCCAAAATGAGCCAAAAAGGTTTAGTCAGTGGAAAAACTCAGGCCAGTGCGGCACCATGAGGCACAACCTGTCCACATCCAAGTTACAAAATATGTCACTGCTTTCCTCCAGATCTCAAAACTGGGAAGAAACTGTTGTCCTGGTACTGCCTTCTGAGTTTAAGCTGTTCAAATGAAACAAAAAAATAATGAATGCACACTTCTGACTCCGAACTGTGAAATAACTTAGCAATTTATCTGCATCTTCTAGAGTTGTTTCTCAGACAACCTTTAGTACATTGTGCATGACAAAAAAGATAGAGACCAAGACCATAAGTTGTACAATTTGTATCAGGTTTTCCCCATTGTACTTTTTTGGATGTCAATGGAGCTTGTGATAGAAGAAAGCACTGAAGAGAATAGAAATGATCTCGTATTAAAATGCAGCTTTGCACTCTCCATTTTAGCTTTTTCCTTTCCACCTGCAGCCAGCAGATCCCAGCACACAGGGATTTAAAACAACTCTCTCAGCCCTGAGGTGCCACAGAGGAGATCTCTGGGCTGCTGACGGTAGAAATGCTCCACCTAATGGATGAATTTGTAAAGCAAGTTGCAAGGAAGCAGGGATGAACGCACAGGGAAAAGAAGGAACAGTAGGCAAATTTAGGGAACCATTTCTTCTCTTATTCCTGTGCCAATAAGGACTGTAAAACATCCAAAAGGGGCTTGTCTGTGTGAACAAAGAAATCTGACAAGTAGTAACTGGGGATCTTTATTGCATTTGGGGTTGGGGATTGCTCTGGAACACTGGGGGAAATCTGTTACCTCAGAAATACCACAGGGGTGTTATCAGCTATCAGCAGAAACAATTTTAACTACTCTTCCTTATGACGTGGTTTGAAAATCCATCATGTCCTCCAAGCTTTCTTTCTCTTTTTCATTTCCATGAGCATCTCTTTTTATAGATTGAAATATCTTTCACTCCTTGATGAAAACTTCAACATCTTGCTGGATACACACTTTCGTGCTAAGAATTTCTGTATACTAAATAGCTAAAGTAGGAGTATTTTACCTCTTACAACCTGAAGGACCTGAAACAGTTTTGGAAATTGCTACTCACCTCCTGTACTTGGTTTGTCCTTAACCTGCCTTAAGTTGTTTGTGTTTCACTGAGCTGCAGGTGCAAGAACAACTTTGTAAGATGATGGGCTTTTCACTTGGCAAGCAAGCACTGCAGCAGGCTTTCAGTGATGCCTGTTATGCAACAGCAGAAATGTACTGCCAGAGGGAAATTTCCTGAGATGATAAAGCCATAAAAATCTATAATACACTGAACTTCCTCAAAAGCCACCAAAGAGTTGTTAGGGCCTATATTTTTGAAATGGCTAGTGACTCCAAATAGCCAACATGGGACATCTTATTAGAGGATCTGATTTTTTGGGGAAGTGCTCAGTACTTGCTGTCTGAAAATTAAACTGCTTTCATAAGATACCCCATGTTAGGCAACCAAAGCCGTAGCCCTGGGTGAATGCAGCCAGTGCAGGTTGCTTTTAACACAAGGAATTGCAACCACTTCTGCAGACTGCACACCTTCCTGGCCTGCACAATTGCAGGTGCCAAACCAGTCACTCTGGCCTTTGCAGTGAGGTGAGAGGGGTTTGGTGTGGTTGAGATGCAGCCTTCTTAAAAGAAGGCAAGTCCTTCCCCTTGCTGTGCTCGCTGAGGCTTCTGGAAGGAATCAAAGAAAGCAAACTCATGGACACTACAGAGACAGTCCATCCTTACCAAGAAACAACTGTATTTAGCGAGTTACACTGGAAGAGTTAAGTGCTTATGCTCCTTGGGATTCACACTAATACAATGGACTACCCAAAGGCAGCTCTGGATTGCTAGCCCTGGTTACTGAGATCTTTCATTCTTCTGAAAAGTAGGGAACACTGCAGGCAGCAGTGATCCAAGCATCCAAAAAATGTCCCACCAGATGTATCTCAACTCCAGCTATCTCCAGGGTTCGGGAAACTTGTTGCAGGAGAACAGAAATCCCCAAAGACTTCTTCATTATTAACTCATTTAGACTACAGCCATCATGTAACAAGAAAGCCTGTACCATTGTCATATCACACAGATTTCTTAATAAAACTGTTTTCCTACTTAGATGACTTGCTTATGATTCTATGATTCTATGATTCTATGATTCTATGACTTGCTTATTTGTACCACTGAGTCTTACTTGTGTGTCAAGAAGATAAAAATAACAACAGCATACAAAATAATGATCTTGTAATCATTCTGTGATTATCAAGGAAGAAGCATGCGAAACAAAGACAAACAGCACCTGTAAGTATCTCATCACTATGCAACCTGTTTTCCCTACACCCAAGAGAGCTGACACATACTGAGTTTCATGGGACAGCTGGGAATAGGTAGAAAACACAGAGCATTATTTATGCATATATCATGGCTTTGAAAACAGCAAAACAAGATGCATTATCTGCAACTTGGTCCTGGTTGTCATGGCCCCACCACCACCTCAGACCCAGGCAAGTAGTGGTCTGCACGCCAGGGAAGTGACTCCATCCACAAAAGCAGGAGCAGTGACAGGCTAAGGAGCAGCTTGGTGGGACCAGCCTCCTCCTTCCATGTTGACCATAGAGTAGGAGTGGCTGACCAGGGCTGCATGACCTGATGTGACTTCCTATCTTTCTTTTGCTTGGTGATGACAGTGATTAAAAGCAGACCTGAAACACAGTGCCACAGCAGGGCTGGATCAGGTTTGGCCATCTGTGATCCAAGGCTGGCAGAAGAAGCTAGTAACCTGGTGACCACATTAGTGCACTAGAGCTGCAGAAAGGCCTGAGGCAGTTACTCGTTTACACATAAACTTTAAAGAAAACAGCATTACTGCTGAGATTGCGCCATACTATTCCCTCCATAACACAAAACTAGAGCAAAATTAAACTTTTGAATATGGAAATACAGTTACCCAGAATCCCAGGATTACCTGCAAGCACTCCAGCCCTGCCTGCTCTTTGGCCAGAGCAGTTGGGCAAATCTGGGACTCACCTGTGAGGAGCAAACTCTGGGGAGACCTCCAGCCCTTGCCTGAGCTGGGCCTTTCTTCTGCTGCCTCAAACACTGGTGAAGGAAAAAAAGGGGGATCTTGCCTGGTGTTCATTCCTGCCTCATCTGAATGAGGAGCAGTTCTGTTCCATCTCATTACAAACTGCCAGCACTTAATCTGTCCACACACCCAACCTGCAAAACAGGTCCCACTCTGCAGGCACTTGGGAGCTCAGGTGTTAGCTGTGGCCAGGTCCAGCAATAACCCAGCCTGGACCCACTGCTTGGGCTGGAGCAGAAGAGCAAAACCAGGACAGAGGCTGCCCACCCACATTCACCCTGTGCATCTGACTCCTCTTTCAAGATCACCACTACTGATCCTCACCTCTCCTTTGGCTCATTCAATGTTAATTCTCCAGGGACATGCATAGGAGATGGCCACTGAGTGGAAGAAGTGAGGTAGAGAGTGGGCAGAGCTGTGATGGGAGACAACCTACATGAGCCCAGAGGTTATCAGAGTGATCCTGTATACAGGCATTGTTTTTACAGCTCTATATTTGTTGATTTGCAGCTCCCCTGTTATTATCCAAACCAAGGCTAGCAGCTGCTTGGGGTCTTCTGGTGTTGCTTTGGCATTTCGCTTCACCAGCTTCTACAACCCATGTTTGAAAAAGGCGTGAAGATTGTGTGTAAAGTGTGTGGGAGAGAGATTCCTAGCAGGAGTAAGCACGAAGCTGAATGTCACTAAGAATTAGAAGAAACAGACTGGTCCAAGTACCATATGGAAGCAAACACTTAAGCACAATATATTCCCAAGAACATACAATGACAATACAGGTAAGACTTGATTTCCCTCCCAATACAGTAAGTCTTTCTGACATCAAAAGAATAAGCTTATTTCCATGCTTTTCTTCTCCCTCTGTATGAGGACAATGAATGACTTTCTCCCTCATTTTGGTGTCTGTCTTTGTGTACATGCTGTGTAAGTTCTTTGGATACAGTAGTCTGCAAAATATATATGTATGCAGATGTCCCATCTGTCTGACTGCAACAAAAACTCACCTGAAGTTTCCAGACAATGTGAAAACTCAGACTGAAGATTACATTAATTATTTTCTATTCACTTCAGTTCCTCATTTTCCAAATTCACCCTGAAGCAGACATGAGGCACAGGCTCAGCCTTTGGGTACTTTGAATGTTTTCTTTCAAACAAGCTAACACTGAGGTTTAGTTTTGTATTAAAAAAATTGGTTCATCATCTTTTTAAAATATGTTTTCAGACTGAGTGGCCACTGCTCTCCACTGGCAAACAGACCGCTAAGCAAACAGAAAAGCAAAAATCAGTCTTTCTTTATGCTTTCTCCTTCAGGAAGCCAGCTTTAAAAGAAAAAACAGGGTTTTTTTTCAAAATCTCAGGGGCTAAACTACAATGAGCTAATTGTCTCATATAAAGAAGATTTCAGCTTCACTTCTGAGGGCCATGAGATCATGTTCAGCTTCCATGGAGAGCATTAAAATTCTTGTTTGAGTACCCTTTGACTGTTGAAGGATTGTAAGGGCGTATTAAGCCAACCAGCAGTGATAAGACCCCACAGCATTGGTAGGTTTACTGGGTAGCCCTTCGCCTGGTGGCTGCACTCCTTGTAACCCTATGGCAGCATAGCAACTCACTTCAGCAGAAGTTTCAGGTGGGACAAGATCAGCACCAAACCTCTGATAAGAACCAGAAGAGGCCACGGCAGAAAGGCTTGGGTCTCACTCATAGTTGCTAGGACCAGTGGGACCACATGTGTGCTGAATTGCATGCGGGAGGCGTTCCAGTAACAAGGGCCTCCCCTTTCTTGTTTGTGTGCCTCATAATGGTATTTAGGGCATGACTTAATGGGCTGGTAAAGGTAGGGCTGCAGATTCTGTGGTTCCTCTGTGGTGCTTCCAAACCTTTCTGTTGCTGAGGGAGCTAGACTACAGGTGTTTTCCTCTAAGCAACTTTGAGATAGCTTTTATTCAATCTGAGGTGAAACTGAGGTTGCCTCATTTTTTTAAGGGCTGAATGGAAACAATATCATAAGAATGAAACACTTTCTTTAGGTTATTCCTTTTTACTGTCAGCTGGATGCAACTGTGATTCATGAGCACTACAAAACAGCCACAGAAATGAGATAACTTTTCTCCGTAAAATTTATTTCAAATGGAAAAATGCATTTCAGTAATGTCCCTCCAGCCTGACAAAGAATGCTCAATCTTCCTGAAACACACTGTTCTCATGGAAAAATTATGCTTAGGAAGTCAGCAAATCAAAACCATGTTTCACAGGGAAACCTGTGCTGATTTCTAGTAGCAGGGGGAGGGTGTTAAGGACTGGGCTGTGAAGCTAAAAAGAGGCAAGAGCCCTGCAGTGTGCAACTGAGACCAAGCATGAGGAGACTGCTAGCAAGCGTAGAAGCCTGCTGCAGAAGGACACCACGTCTATTTTTTTATGTTTTTTAAACAATCCACTGGGATAGGATTAAGCTCCAGATACAGACACACTAAACTTCTTCGGGGTAACACTCAAAGGGCAATTTCCTTTTGCTAACTGCTGCATAAAAGGGAAAATCGTAATACCTCCATATGCAAGTTGTCCTTGAGCTTGTGGAGCTGTTTTGCTCCCTGATCTTTGTGAGTTGTCTTGCCGGCCTGCAGATGGCGAGTTTGCCATTTGGAGACGTGGCTGTTTGCTCACTAGATGGGGAAAAGCCCGGAGTCCTTAAGGGAATCTGAAAAACAATCTCTTGCTGAAGATGACAGCTAATAGTTAACTCTTCACCTTCCCTAACTGCTCGTCCATAATGCTTAATTTTGTGTGCATGACCAGCTGTTTATTAGGCATGAGTATGTTGCCCTGAAGATGGTAATATCACTACTTTGGATGATCATTAAATATCATAGAATCATAGAATGGTTAGGGTTGGAAGGGACCTCTGGAGGTCATCTGGTCCAACCCCCCTGCAGTGTGCAGGGACATCCCCAACTAGATCAGGCTGCTCAGAGCCCTGTCAAGCCTCACCTTGAATGCCTCCAGGGATGGGGCCTCAACAACCTCCTTGGGCAACCTGTAAATATTATTACTTACAACGGAAATATAGAACTTCACTACCCACTTCAGCAGCGGCCACAGTCCACAGCATAAAGTCATTAAGACTGCTATTCCAGGAGGCAAAATAAAGGTATATGATGATCATCCTATCATTTTCTTGTTCCTTATACAGTCTTTAGTAATAAAATGACATGAATTAAGAGATACCCATATGGACTGATTAACTCCAAAGGTCCCACAGCAAGGTCCAAGACTAAGACTCAAGCACTGACTTGCAGCATTACTGATCTCTGTCTCTCACCATGAGCTGAATTCTCCAAGGAGGTAAAAAAAAAAAATGAGTCTAGGCCCCACTGTATCATCACATACTTCTAGGAAAATGTGTTTTCCACATCGGTTTCCAAAATTAACATATGCGTTTTAAAGTCTTCTGGACTCCTTCACCAATTGGCAAAAGTAAAAATATGACACTGAAAAGAGTACTTTGAATAGACACAAGAACACATGTTTTTCTCTGACTGCCCACATGGAAACTCCACTAAGCATTTGACACATGCATTTCCTATTGCTGGCTTCCTACTCTTCCTTTCCGCTTTTCTACCTTTCCGCTTACATTTCTGTCCTGTCCAAGGTCTACAAAATGAGGCTGGAATGTGAATCATGTTTCCAAGAAACACAGAGAACTTACTCTGTGGGTCAGTTTTTCCATCTGTTTTTCAATAAACATTTCTGAGCTCACCCAAGAGCCGAATGAGTGGGAATGTCTTTCCAACATGCAGCTGCTCATTAATTCCTGGGAAAAACCCTAAAACAGAGTTTTCAGTTATCTTTCCATTCTAAAGCTTCACTGTGATTTTATTAGAGCAAGCACTCACAGCCATTCACAAAAACATTTTCAATGCACTATTTTGATCAACTACACAAATGCACACATATACTGCATTCTGTGTGCAAATCTCAAATTTGGTGACAATCTGGTGCCCAAATAATGAAAATATTTTGAGAGGAGGATTATTTTGCCTCTCCTGTTCTCCAGTGTGGTACCCACTTCTTCTTGGATAACTTGGTATTTGCTCTCTGTAACCACTCTGGCTGCAGGAGGAGCCCTGGGGGCGAGAAAGACAGGATCCTCTGCAAGGGAAGACAGCTGCTGCTGCAGCTGCCAGAATAGCTACAAAGAAGGTAGCAGCATCCCCTCTGATATTTCCAGCATTGCAGAAGAGTGCTACCTCAACTATCAGACTATAAATTCTCAGCAAACAAACTAGGCCTGTTATATATGCACCAGGGCTGAGCTCTGCCATTGTGTTCATCTCTATAAGCCACAAGACTAGATGAGCTATGTTGGTGTAGCACAGCACTATTCAAAACCTCCTGTAAATACCAGCCTCTCCTTGCTCTGCCACCTCTGCCACTGTATTCCCCTTACCCACACGGAATGGGTAGGTTTTGCAAGAGCCTGGACACAAATCCCAGTGCTGAAGGGCTGCAGTTGTGACTGAAACTACATGGGTGCTGCTGCAGGGATGCTCTCTAAGCTGGCCAGCAGCTGTGGACTGTAGAAGAGGGTAGAGGTTTCCCACAATACCAGGAAAGGAGAAATGCATAGCAAAGGCTGAGTGGTAATAAAAACTTCTTGATTTTTGCTCAGAAGAACATGATGCTGGCAAAGAGAAGCACTTAGTGCCTCATCCTTCCAGCAAACCAGAGACTCTACTTCATTTCTAGGTCTTGATAGCTTGTCTTTGACTCTACAACAGGTTGTGGACCATGTGTGGAGCAGAAGCAATACCTCACTAGCATATTTCACCAGCCTAGGGCCATTCTCTTTGTAAGTACAGCATTTTTTGGCTGGAAAATAGCCCAGCATTTTTGGCTGACTAAACCTTCTTGCCTTGCTGCAAGACTCTCTATGCTTTTACCTCTGCATTTCCCAATGCACATAGGGCTTCCAGGCTCAGCTGAGAGTGAAGTTGCTAGAGGGTCTTAGGAGTATCAGAGCACTGGGGTTTTAAACCTCTGTTACCACTTGGCAAACAGCATAATTTTATATCTTATAGGATGAAAACCATTTGACTGCTACCCTAGATTACTGGTGACAATAACCCCAAGGTTTGCTGTCACTCAGGTGATGTAAGTCTGAGAGGAAGACTGCATGCTTGGCAATCTCTCTTCAGTAAGGGCACTGGCTCCCTCCACCCCATAGATGTCATTTTGGAGGGGTCTCCCCCAGATTTCTGCAAAGTTCTGCCACTTCAGGCAGAGAGCTTTGATATCATGTCTGCAGTGGACTCAGTAGCTGCATTAAGCACAAACCAACAGCAAAGTTGCTTTGTTTAGCTGGAACCCCTGTATTTTGTAGGATCTAGCTCTTTCTTCCCATTTTCCAGACTTGCGAAGGTCTGGAGGGTGTTTTGCTGAGTTCAACAAACAAATCTTCCACAATTTGCTTCAAGGGCCCTTTTGACATTCCCCGATAGTGTCTTCACTGGGATTTCTTTGGCTGTCTTTCTGCTGCAGGCATAGATCAAAATACTCTCTCTGACCACCCACTGTTTGCTGTTCAGCTTGCATTTCCCAGACACCACAGCTAGACTGAAGCTTTTTTAACGAGGCTGCTTTATCACAAGCATTATCATTTGGCACTGCGGGTGGATCTGTGAGTGAATAGCTTGCTAATAGTAAATGGTGATAAGAAAGCCACCCTTGGCAAAGGCAGAAGGACTATTGCCCTGAAACAGCTCCCTTACTCTGGGCCAGCTTAGGCTGCCCCTCTGACAGCTGAATTTGGGGTTATATGGCAAACGTGTTTGCATATCCCCTGCTAGAGATTACAGGAGGCTTGCTCTCTCTTGTTCTCAGGATTAAGTAATGACGGAGACAAGCTCCTTGGTGGGAATTGTCTGCCTTCCCGAAATGTCAGAAGCAGCACAGAATAGCAATAAACAGGAGGCAATGGGATATCACAGTTACCATCCATAGTACACATCAGAGTTTTTGTCTTGCACTCCACACAGGCTTGCTCTTGGTGAAGCCATACCAACAACACTAATGACTGCCAGCAGAGACTACCACCTTCCTAAAGCCAGTAACATCACATCCAGCTCTCAGGACTAGGGAAAGCTAAATTCTTTACCTAGTAGGCATTAAGTAATTCATTCTTTTTGCTTCCATTAAAAGGAATTATGCTTTTATTTTACTTTTTTTCCCCTTTGGATTGTTATGTTTTTTTAAGCAAAACTGTATGGAACAAACTAGTAACAAAGTAGGGCCTGAGATATTTCCATGGACAAAATTAGCCAGAGATAAATGCGGTGGTTGTCTCTGCTGGCAGTTGTTAGTGTTGTTGGTATGTACAACAGGTCCTCTAAAAATAGCCACGTTCAAATTAGAGCTGCAAAACCCACAAAGCAGTGGTTCTCTGTGGTGTCCTCCCTCATCTCTTCTCACACTCATCAAAGATAGATTTTGCCTCACCTTCTTCTAAACTATTTTTACCCATCTTTAATAATACAGACCATCAACTCAATTACTGTATTGAAGTACATATGTTCAGGGTGGAGATCCCAGATGCCCTTGGTCAACATAGGTTTTTAGTTTAACTAAAGGTAAGTGCGTCTCACATGCCTTTATTAGCAACATTTCAGCATTCACCACTTTGCTCTTTGCAATCATCTGCTGCAAATTTCTCAAATGTTAAGTTACTCCATTGTTTTTCAAAAAAGTTTAGTGAGAACCATTAAATGGAGTCCTAACCCAAATATCTGAAGATATTTCTGTGAGTCAGGGAAGTGCAAGACACAAAAGCCAGTTACTGGCAGGAGGATGTATTTAGAAAAGATACTGAAGGGTTCTCAAGTGGAAAATCAAATGACTGAAAAGCTAACTCCAGCCAGTGGTTCTTATGGCTGTTTGAAGCCCCTGGACTAGAACAGGCTGAAAAAAAGAAATGAAAATTATTAAGAAGGACACGGCAAACACTCAGCCCCTTTCCTCCCCCATCCTAGTGACTACCTTGGGATTGAATCTGGACTTTCTTTGCTGAAAGTTGTTTCATTGACACTAACTAATCTGTTGCATATATGTAAAGAATCATTAAATACTCAAAATGTGTAATTCTCAGCAAATTTTATACAGGGCATTTATGCTGCCATCACAGTGCAAAAAGCTATGTCTGGGAGATATTTCCAGAAGAGTGTAGTTGAGAGTATCGTAGATGGTATTACTTACAGACTCATTCTTTGGAATGCTAAATGTCACATGTAGATATCATGGGCTAAATTTTAACTAAGTGGGGCAGGGCACCAGGGCCCTACAAGGCATGTCTACAGCAGGCAAAACTGTAATGATCTATTGTCAATTGTAAGTATTACTTACGTATTTGGGTGGGTTGATTTGCATCTACATGCAGATTATGACTATGGTCAATTTTTCATCAACAATTTTCCTTCAATGTCTAATAAGAAGACACTTTCATTTTTGCAACCATATGAAAAAATTACTTTACATAGATTAGAAAGATAATAATTATCATAAAGCTTACTTGACTATGTTCAGAAGTTTGTCAATTGCTCGTGGAGGACTTGTCGAGTACTTGATGAGCTGTCATGTAAAAAGGAGATCATTATAAAAGTAATACTATCAGAGTTTCTGAGAAGAAAATTCTTGAAATATGAAATTACAGAAACAGAAGTTACCTCTTGCAGAAGAATATAAATGTGCAGCACCAGCATACTCAGTGATTGCTATGGCTTACTGGATAATAACACTAAGTTGAGTTCTATAATTTTTGTAAGTTCAAACATAGCTAAAACAAAATTTCTCAGTTGAAAAAAATCTGGTGTATTGTTGATGTATGAGCTACACTTTCAATAGAAAAAAGAATCAAACAGCTGGCTAAGACCATACTATTTTTGTAGCAACTTACACAGAAAACCATGGAAATAAAATGTTGCTGATAATTTTCAGTGCTACACATCCCTTCTCAATCTGTTTACTTTAAGACAGGAAAGAATAGTGTCAGCAATCCCTGAAATTTTAAAAAAGGAAATTTAAATTAAATCATTTCAATTTTGACCAAGTGTCAGCTAGTGACAACATTTATCTGCAAATTACCACAAAATAAGAACTAAATTTTTTCCTCCAGAATTAGTCATGTCATATAGTCTGTAACCTGACAAAGTAAGACAAAGAGAAGTAATAATTTGATCCTAGATGTTGCAATCGAAGTTTCTCATCTTTCAAAGGAATTTTAAAACATGATTCTTCAGCCAATACATTGATCAGATGTTAACACTGAGGCGTAACTGTACAGATGGTTGTTGCTATAGTCTTGTAGTTCAAAGAAGCTTCAACCACTCTTGCTGTCAAACCCAAGTTTGAGTTTTCACAAAAATTCTTTCAGCCTGTGAGTTTGAAAATGGCATAGGGAATAAACGTGCAGAAAGCTACAGTGAAGAACAACCTCCTTGGGAGCATCTTACCTTTGCAGAGTTCAGTGCTCCAAAGCTGGGAACTATCAGAAAGGGAATTTGCTGTCTGACCTGAATTCAGTACCTTTGTACCTATGCATTATGAAATAGTATTTATTTACAGAAACTTAAGATTAGCTGTGCTCCTGGAAAATTCCTGCCTTATTCCATGTGAGAAATGGATGTCTCTTCCTGAATGGGTAGCTATACCTTCTTCTTTTTACACCAAACTGTCATTACTTCAGGGATTTTTTTTACTTGATGTATAATTTTTAAAGAAACCCTTAATTGGATAGAGAAAATTAAGTGAAATAGATAATGTTCTTCACAGCTAACATTATGTATTTACATGCAATGATCGTATTTAAATAACTGTAATGATAAGTCTCCCGGCTCCCTACGAAATAGGGAATTGCTTGAGACTACTGAAATGAGAGTCCTTGCGGGAGTCCTAATGCAGAGACAACTGAAGGCCAGGAGAAGGTTTACCTTCAATTTTTCCGACTAGGACCAAGTGTAAAATCATAGTAGACAGCCAGAGAACATCCAGGTTAAACCCCTTCCCTAATCAGTATGTTCTGGAGCTGCCAGATTTGCTTAGTATGATACCTTCACAAACAAGGACAAGAAAGAAAAAGGTGATGGGCGAAGTAAGAAGGAGTTAATAATCTCCAACATTGTTATGTCTGCCTGTGAAATTTCAAAGTTCAGTTGTTAGACTTGTAGTCATGCAGCCAGGCAATATGCATCATCAGCATGAATTTCAAGTGCTTTCAGCATACCCCTCATGATCATTCAAGTAGATAGGAAAAACAAAACAAACAGAACAAAGCCATCTAGAAAATACGTAATTTTGTCAGTTGAAAGAATAAACATGTTTTACACGGTTGCAGCCTGACCTAAGCTAGATTCATCAAGTAATTAGCCACTATGAACCTCTTTTTGGTCTACTCAATTCCAAACTTTTGGGTTATTGTTCTCTGATAGTTACTGTTTTCTAAGGACATCCTTGTCCCTGTCCTGCTAATAACATTTGAGTACTTTATCCATATTACATTTGACATAAAATTTTGCCCTGTTTTTCACACTAAGGGTACTACTATATAATGCCGCCATGTAATTTCTCTTTCCCTGCTGTTTTCAGCATTGTCACTTACAGCCTTGAGCCTTCTTTTCTTATGTGGCTACAGGATGGCAGCTGAGTGTGAAGAGCTTTCTGCAGAGATTTCTATGGGTAATGTTGATTGCCCATGTGGTTGTGGTGCTATGCAACAAGCCTTCGAGTTCCTTTTTACAGTTGCTTGTATCAGTATGCTTTGACTCCTGGGGCCACAGTCGTACTGAAAATAATCAAGATACTGGCACTTCCCAGACCACATGTGGATTTGTAACTTGTCCTAACAGCTAGTAGCCTGCATAGATGTGAAGCTGTGAAGCCTTCAGGGAACAGAGGAAATTAACTCTTTTAAATACATTTCTGTCCTTGCTATGCAGATCTGTTCTTAAGTTCAGTGACTGCTGTTGGAACAATTCACATGAACAGGTTTAATCAAGTCTGCAGACTACAATTATGCAAGGATGATGCAATTTTCTAGGACAAAAATATGGAGCAAGTTCAGCATTTCATTACCTGTCCAGACTCTCAATATAGATGTCAGCAAAGGTTGACTGAACTTGGTAGATAGCTGATTATTACAGGAACCAAAGGTGTCTGGATGTGATGGTGGCATTCCTTAAGCTCATTAGTTGGATGAATTGTCTAGACCTGGAGCACATTGTGCCTAGATTAGAATACAGACTTGCAGTTATAAAAACATATATATACACACACACATGTTTACTTCTTACTGGTTATTTTAGTAGTGCCAAATCTGGTTAATCTAGACTGTTTTCCCAAGTAAGGAATAGTAGCTATTTTTGGGTCATGGGAAAGGAGTTCAAGCCAAAAGGATGCAGAGTACAGCTCCAACAAAGCAGAGCGTGCTTGTGTGGCATGGCTTACTAAGTACAGACACAAAGATGGGTGGCTGTATGACAAACCACACAAGCTAGAGAAGCCACTTATGCTGCGGGAATTTCATCGCTTACTCGGGATACTACAACATCTAGACACCAGCAAGAATTATATTTTCATCATTTACCTCTTCTCCAGTGCTGCTGCAGTCATGTTTTGTAGGCAGGGGCTATTAATCTTTTTGTGGGTTTTTTAAAAACTCAGTGTCTGAATCTGGAAAAGCAGAGCTGCCATCTTTCCTGGTAATAGTGTTTCTCACTTGCGTTTCTCAACAAAGAGAGTCACACATGCTGTCTTAAAAATAGGAGGCATACTACATCCACATAAAACTTCTATATCCACACACATCTTTTCCCTTTCTTTGTCCTATTGCACTTTGCCTCCCACTATTTTCTTCGACCTCACTGCAGCCAGCAAAAAGAACCTTGGACAAAAAAACCTGATACATTTATGACACACAAAGTAATATATTTCTTACACTCTTGGATGGCTAGAGAATCCTTACAGCCCCCCTCAGGCAGCTTAGAAAATACTTTCAGGCACAAATATCATCAAGGGTTTTCTCCTCATGCTCCCTCCCCATTTCTGGCCTAAAAGTAACAACAGCTTTGAGGTGGTAGGTGAGGAGCTGAAACACATTTCAGCGCTGTGGGTACATCAAGTATATGTGACATAGAACACATTTCACAGCTTTGGGAAGCAAAAAACCGCCCTAGACTAATTACCAGCAAAGCTGAAAAATTTGCTAGTATTGTTACTTAACAAATGATCTGCAAACTCAAGTAGGTAAGCCTTGCTTGCTAAAATACAGGACTACAATGTATAAAACAAGCAAAGGTGTGAATTCCTCAGCCTGTGAAACCCTTGTCGCCTTCCTATGCCTCTGCAGGGAATACCTCTAAATGCCTACCCTTAAAGGGAAGTCACTATTTTAAGGACTTAATCTGGCAGCAGCAGGATAGGAATTTATACAAAACATGCCCAGCATAATGTAAAAACTTCAGGGATAAGGTTCAGATGCAAAAGGGGGGGGGAAGGTTACATAAGTTATATAAGCCAAGTGGCATATAGGAAGGCTGTGGAGGTTCACTCGTCTGAACATTAGCTAAGTCTGCCCTCCTATATCCTGCCACTAACTCCTTCAAAAGTTCAAGATCAGAGTAACCTTTTCTCCTGATCACAGCACAAAGCACATGCAGTTTTCAGATTGGAGGGTTTATGCATTAGTTTCTTTGAATGCCTTTAAAAGCAGCATGATACAATCTGCCCAGAAGAGAGCAGCATTGATACCCTGTGAAGGACAACCAAGATACTGTCTATTGCCAGACAGCAGACTGGTTTATATTACGAGCCACAACATGGAGATCCAACTATTACACTGAAATTTAGGAATTATTTCTACTAAGTAACATTCTAAGTAACTTCCTTAACAAGACTTATGTGAAGTTTCTTAATGGGAGCCTTTGTGTGAAAGAGGCATTAATCTGAGTGAATTATCTGTTGTTATGCTTGTGTAAGAGCAACAGAAACTGTACATAACATTTAAGGCTTGCCGATGGTAAAAATGCACTGTGGTATACACAAGGCTACCCTTGATGCACTGCAGATGTACTCTTAATTAATCACAGAAACAATCTGCTGTTTGCAGGGAAATTTTGAGTGATCCATTTTAAAAGGAAAGAGCCCCATAGGTGAAGTATAACTCTCTTACCAAACAAGCCTGCAGCTTCAGGATTCAGGGTGGGGGGGAGGGAAGGGTGTATTCTGCCTAACTGAGGCTTCCTTCTTCTCTTCCATGGGATAGTATTGCCTCCTCCTATTCAGAGCTCTGCCAAGGATTTTCTGTGCGACTTTGACCAAGTCACTAGGCCAGAGCTGTTTGCAGAGAGTGCCTCTGCTCCACCACAGCAACGCTGGCAGGATGTCAAAGCACAGGCTTGGCTCATGCACTGGCTGGCTCTCCCCAGGCTGATTTACAATCAGGCTCCAGTCCTGCCAGGACCCAAGTGCGTTCACGATGCTGCACAGTAATTTGAGCAGACCACCTTCCTGCAGGAGAAGCCCTACACCTGCTGAAGCATAGAAATTTCCCACCAAAAAAAAAAAAAAATGNTCCCACAAAAAAAAAAAAAAAAATGTTTTACTGAACAGTCAAGAACTTCAATAGCCCTGTGATGGTGGTTAAACCAAGAACAAATTTCTGTGTGTTTTCCCTGCTGTTGGACTGAACTACATCCACATTTCTGTGTGGGTGATTGCGTTTGATCCCACAGAGAGGAGGTAGCTTCCTAGAGGAGTGTGCTGGGAGGGAACAACTGTTGATCTCCCTTGTGAAATCCCATCTGTTGTCTTCAGCAACTCTTACTTGCTGGTTGAACAAGATAACATTTCTCCCACAGTAGCTGTAATTTTCCAAGCACTGGGTACAGAGTCAGAAATTAATTCAAACAGGACAAGCAAGGATATAACTCCGCTTTCTCCCTTTTGTCATTCGATATGTTACAAATTAAGCTGTTGGCAGTCAGGTAGAATCTTAGACTACCAGGTTGGAAGGAACCACAAGGATCATCTGGTCCAATCTTTCTTGGCAAAAGCAAAGTAGGGCAGAATCTATGTGGGTTTTGGGGTTCGTTTGACACCTCCCAAGATGAAGGGCAGTGTGCTAATATTAGAGGCGGGCTCTGGAAATGAGGAAGCCTTTCTAGGTGTAATTTTGGGTATTATTACTCCATGTTTTTGACAATCTGCCATCTATTTTTTAAATCATATTTAAATGATTGTTAGTTTGTGGTGGAAACAGTGGAAGCTAAAGTAAGTAAATAGTTCAATGTAACAAAGCATTGACTTTAATGAAATATTGGAGAAATTAAATGGAAGAGTGTGAGGATTTGGGGGGGGGGAGCTCAAACCAACCAAATGAACTTAAATACTATTACAACCACCTCTTCTCGTCAGTTACGGGAAATTCTTTCGGTTCGAACGGCCGTACCTGCAGCCAGCCCCACCCTACGCTAGACATTTCCCTCGCGTTAAAATAGTTGCTTTTTTTTTTCCCCCAAGACGTGACAGAAACGTGAAGCACAAACCTAAACCAGTTTCAAAATTGGACCAGCCTCCCCCCAAAATCCTGAGACCCACAGCTCGGCTGCGCCGAGCGGAGCGGGGACCGCGCAGGTCAGGCGGCCCCGCGGACAGGAGGAGCCCGCCTTGCCGCCGCCCGGCCCCGTGAGCACGGAGCTGCCCTGCCCGTCGCCCGGCCCATGGCATGGGAGGCGGGACCCAGCGGCCGCCCCCGCCCCTCGGAGGGCGGCAGGAGAGTTGAACTTGAGAGCCTAGCACCGCATGGGGCCTCGGTTGCGGCGCTGCTCGACCTGAGAAGAGCCCACCGCCGCGGCCAGAGGCGCCGCGCTCCCCGCCGAGGGGAGGTCGATGGAGAGGCGAGAGGACGGGCGGGAGTGGGCGTACAGGTAGGGCTGCTGCTGGCGGCGGCAGGGCCAGGCCGGCTCTGAGGCAAGCGCCTGACAGCGACCCCAGAGGGTCTGGCGTGCCTGCCCCCTGCTGGGACCGGCCGCTGCTGCCTGCCCGCTCCCACCTGGGCTCTCTCGGTTAAGGGGGTGGTCACGTTTAAAACTGCCGCTTTTACAACTTTCCTGCGAATCTGCAGCACGCTGACTGCGGGAGGAGCGAGCTGGGAGCAGGAGCGGTGACTCTTAGCGCCTTGCAGGGAGTTTTGGGGTTGGGGTTTTTTGTGGTAGTCCTTTAAAATAGCCTTTTCCCCTGCTGGTATCTTGCGGAGAAACACGAAGGACTCGAGCAGAGAGAAGCCGTGGTGGCGGGTGAATTTGGAGGGAGTTAATGCGGGAAGAGAAAGATGTTCCCCCCTGGAGAGCTTGGGGTTCCAGGGGGGCAGCAGCAGGTAAGGGCCGAGGGCCGGCGGAAAATGGCCGAGGGGACTCCCGGGGGTGGTGGGGGGGTGAGGCCTCCTCCCCGGAGGAAAGCCTCTGCGTTAACCGGCCAACGATGAGGCTGTGGACGTAAGGGCATCTAGGAGCGATCGTAACCTTCACTGTCTGGAGGCAGGTTAGGGAAGGTAACTTCCTTAAAAGAGTACTTCCTGGCTCTCTGTTATCCCTTTCTACCTAGGGATGGAGTTGAGCATGAAATTAGTCTGTACTTGCTCTCTGGACGGTTGCAGTCATAGGTATGAGATCTGTATTCACAGAGGTGTTAGGATTTTTTGAGCGTTTTCATGTTCAGAGAAACCTGTGTCAGGAATGTTGGTGTTTTTTATACCTGTGCTTTTTGTCTCGGGTTTGGGGAGTGCATGAATATCTGAGGAGTGCAAGTGTTTGTGAGGAGTGACTGAGGGAACTGGGATTGTTTAATCTGGAGAAGAGGAGGCTCGGAGGGGGACATTCTTGCTCTCTACAACTACCTGAAAGGAGGTTGTGGTGAGGTGGGACTCAGTCACTTCTCTCGGGTAACAGGTGATAGGATTAGAGGAAGTAGCTTCAAGTTGCCCAAGGGGAGGTTTAGGTTAGATCCTAGGAGGAATTTCTTCACCAAGAGAGTTGTCAGGCATTGGAACAGGCTACCCAGGGAGGTGGTGGAATCATTGCCCTGGAAGAGTTAAAAAATGTGTAGATCTGGTGCTTGGGGACATGGCTTAGTGGTGGGCATGGTAGTGTTAGGTGGACAGTTGGACTTGATCTCAGAGGTTTTTTCCAATCATAGTGATTCTCTAATTCTATTCTATGATTCTATGAATAACAAAGGTGACTATTCTAACCGCCCATTAGGTAATGCCAAATTGAGGTCAGAATATTAAAATGTTCCTCTTCTGATTCATGCTTTACTACCCGTGATGATCCTGTGAGCTGGAGTTTACCCAAGGCTGTGCTGCTGCATAGGCAAATGCCTTTTCCATGAATGAAATGGGCACTGGCTTTGGAAGTTAAGCCTCAATGCCTTTCTTACAAACTTTTCTGCATGGACAGGCCCCTCTGCCTGTTTAATTTCTATGAAGCCTACATGTGTTCTGTACTCAGATGATAATTGGCAGGTATAAAGCATCCTGGGATGTTGCCATAAATCTAGTTTAGCAAGGTTACTTGATATATCAAGTTAAAACAGAATCAGGCTTGCAGTTCCGAAACTACATCAGTGTGCTGCAACACCAAAAAATTGTGAAAGATAGTAACATAAGCATTTTTGATACTATGTGTGAAGAAGATAGATTGACAAAAGGATTTGTGGTTTATTTGTTTTGTGGTTTTTTTTTTTCCCCAAGCTGTATACTTTTATGAAGATAATTTAAGAAAACATCCCTTTGAAAAATAATCTTTGTAAATTGTTACACTTGTACTTTTCATTGTCATTTCTCTGTGCAGAGCTGTGTGGAAAGTGAGCTCAGGCCATATTTCAGGAGATACCTTCATACTTTTCAACTGTTCGTCTGTATTGTGGAGAAAAATAACTCCTAGTCTTCTCTGTGGTCATATTTTGGGTTAAAAGTAGTGAAATCTGTAAAACTGACTGAACAGTGCATGTTTGAATTCATTTACTTACATTCCATTTAGCAAATCAAAGCTGTTGAACAGTTTGTGTAAAGTAGGTTTTTGTTGGGAGGAGGGAGATTTGAGCTGCTTTTAGAAATAGCAGCTGGAAGTTATTTCAAGCATACTTGCATATTTTTTAGCTGTAGGTATGTAGAAATACTTGTACAATAATTCTTTTTTATTTTTAGGGTGGATCCCTATGGGTTTGAAAGGCCAGATGACTTTGATTATGCATCCTATGAAGCATTCTTTTCCAGATATCTAGTGGTACTCACTAGAAGAGCAGTAAAATGGTCCAAGCTTCTGAAAGGGAAAAACAATATACAGAAGAGTTTAAAAGGTAAACTGTATGTCTCTTCATAGGTAAAAGGGCACTAATCACATTAAATTCTTTTATGTTTTTGAATGTTAAATACTGTATTTGTCTTAAAATGAAAAACAGTAGTATAAACAGTAATAGTATGTAAGGAAGTATGCTGTTTTTAGTGGGATCATTGATTTGATTTAAAGCTTACAAAGAAGTAGTCCTTCTTTGGCACATGCTGTAATATCGTATTACATCTGTAACAGAGATTACGGCCTCTGGCACTTCAAGGTGCTGTTTTACATGTGTTTGCTGTACTCTGCTCTGTGCTGTTTTCAGAAAGATGTGAGATTATGTAGAAGACACTGTACTGAACCCCAAGGATCAGGACTTTACCCTTGTGTTCCCTGTTTCCAGCACTGCAGACACAGAATGCTACTCTGATACAAACCAGCGTCAATATCTTTGGTCTTACTTTGGAGCCAAAAGTATAACCATATCTCTCAACTTGTCCACCAGTCTTCAGTACCAATGGTAGTGGTGCCCCAGTAGCCATGTAATGGTAATAACCATTAACATTGTTTTAATCGTCTCTTACAGGCTACTGTTTGTGAAAAATGGGATACCATAAATACACTGAGCAGACACAGGCAATAGCTCTTGACTGTTGCAAGCCCTTGTGGTCTGGTGCCTCATCTTTGACACTACTAACTTTTGCTAAAGGTTCTTGGATTTGTAGACTATGCATTCCAGGACCTGACTTCATTGCTCTGAAGCTTTGCTCAGGAGCTGCTGGTTCTGACTAACTTCCTCTCTGCTGCAAGTTAGCCATAAGATATAACTGAGAATAGTATTTGATTTTCTGCTTTCCCCCAAACAAAATAGCTGTATTTGTGAACCTGCATCATTCTTTTGAAGTCTACCTCAAAAGGGACCTTTCCAAAATGTGTCCTCCTGTGAGTAGATGCAAGAGAGACTTTGTGCGTGTAGTATCTCTGTAGCTCCGCACCCATTTGTCTTTATACATAAAGAAGCTTATAATTCCCGTCTGGTGAACAGGAAGAAGTTATGACTTGTGTTAGTTTTCCAGTTTGGAAATGTGGTGTGTTCACATGCTGCTGTGCTTGTCTCACATCCAGGGAGATATGTATGTATATAATTCTGTTCTACTATAAAGAAAAATAATTAGACAATATTTTAACAACAGTAATTAAGTAGTGTATCCTGTTGTTCTGGATTACAGCCTTCCAGCAGGGTGTGTCATGGGAATTTTGGCTGGCAGTTCCTTCTGCTCATTCTCCAGTCTCTGCCTTTTTGTGATTTTTTTTTTTTTTATGGTATTTTGTTTCCACCTCTACCCTTGTTATCTTCACCTTGTTGGCAGTGTATGTGAATTTTCAGTCAGTGTTCAGTTGCTTGCCTCCTCTCTCGCTCTTCTCCACCACTGAAATCCTCTTAATATTTTGCTTTTCCACCTGGTCTAGTAGAAGGTGTTCCTGCCCATGTTGGGGG
>VWZO01019906.1:293965-419805 GCA_013396975.1 Bucco capensis | reverse complement strand
GCTGGAGCTAGATGATCTTTAAGGTCCTTTCCAAGCCTTTCTGTGATTCTCTGATTCAGCTGCTATCTGTATGGGACCAAAAGACAGCTTTCTGCTCTGGCTTGTTTACAGGTAGGCAACAAACTGTCTGACATAATTGTGCAAAGTAGCTTAATTCTGACCAAAAGCATGGTGTTTTTTCTTGTCACAAGTAAAATGTATTAATAAAGTGTGACTCTAAACCTGCAGAAACTGTCACTGGGTGTCAGAGATAATGGAATTATTAAGATTAATTTTGTTTACTTAAAAATTGATGTTTCATATTTTATTAATGAACAGAGGCAAAAAAATAATGTAAAGGTATTTCTTTACTACACACAATTTAAAGCTAAGACTGTGTTGTGTACACAGCGATTATCCTGACAGTGATTCTGCGTGCAGATCCTTGGGGCTTGGTGGTATTCTGCAGTGTTACAGTTGAGGTCAAGGCCTTCCTTTAAAGCTGGAGCTGGGTGTGTGACTAGATACACATGCATAGTCCATCTTCACCTGTGAAAGCTTCATAAATGTTAAAGTGGGAGGACTGCTTCTACAGGTGTGTAACCAATAAATGGAAGAAAGGAAGATTAAGGGAAATGTAGGGTCCTCTCTGGAGGGAAAGAGGAGACTCTCTTTTACCCAGGATACAGAGAAGGCAGAAGTACTCTGGATTCTTTGCCCCATTCTTCATTGGCAAGTGCTCCAGCCACACTCCCCAAGTCACAAAAGGTAAAAGGCAGGAACTGGGAGAGTGAAGAGCTGCTCACTGTAGGTGAAGATCAAGTTTGAGACCACCTAAGGAACCTGAAAGGGCACAGGTCCATGGGACTCAATGAGATTCATCCATGAGTCCTGAGAGAACTGGCAGATGAAGTTGCTAAGCCACTATCCATCACATTTGGGAAGTTGTTGCAGTTCGGTGAAATTCTCACTGACTGGAAATGGGGAAACAGCCCTCCAAGAGTTGTCAATGACTTGATGTCTGAGTGGAGACCAGTGACCAGCGGCGTCCCTCAGGGGTCAATATTGGGACTGGTGCTGTTTAACATCTTTGTTGGTGACACAGACAGTGAGATTGAGTGCACCTTCAACAAGTTTGCCAATGACACCAAACTGTGTGTTGTGGACAACATGCTGGAGGGAAGGGATGCCATCCAGAGATGTCTTGACAGGCTTGAGAGGTGGGCCTGTGTGAACCTCATGAAGTTTAACAAGGCCAAGTGCAAGGTCCTGCAGATGGATCGAAGCAATCTCAAGCACAAATACAGCCTGGGCAACGAGTGGATTGAAAGCAGCCCTGAGGAGAAGGGTGTTGGGGGTATTGGTGGGTGAAAAACTGGATAGGAGCCAGCAATGTGCACTTCCAGCCCAGAAAGCCAATGGCATCCTGGGCTGCATCAAAGGAAGTGTGGCCAGCAGGTCAAGGGAGGTGATCCTCTCCCTCTACTGTACTCTGGTGAGACCCCACCTGGAGTACTATGTTCAGCTCTGGGGCCTCCAGCATAAGAAAGGCATGGACCTGTTCAAGCAGGTCTAGAGGATGGCTATGAAAATGATCAGAGGGGTGGAGCACCTTCCTTATGAGGACAGGCTGAGGAAGTTGGGGCCATTCAGCCTGGAGAAGAGAATGTTCTGGTAAGACTTATAGTGGACTTCCAGTACATAAAGGGAGCCTACAGGAAAGATGGGGAGGAACTCCTTATCAAGGAGTGTAGTGACAGCATGTGGGTTAGTGGTTTTAAACTGAAAGAGAATAGGTTTAGATTAGATAGTAGGAAGAAATTCTTTATGGTGAAAGTGGTGAAATGCTGGAACATGCTACCCAGAGTAGTTGTGGATGCCTCATTCCTAGCAGTGTTCAAAACCTAGTTGGATGAGGCCTTGCACAACCTGGTCTAGTGGAAGGTGTCTATGGCAGGGAGCTTGGAACTAGATTATCCTTAAGGTCTCTCCCAGCACAAACCGTTCTATAGTTCTGTGATATTCTGCAGTGTGGACTGTTGTTGTGAGCTTTTATTTCATGATGATAATGTGGAAGAGCTCCTGTAGAAAACTAAATAAATACATCTTTTTATTGAAAATATATTTTCTGTAGAATGACATATATATTGTGTGTGTGTATATATGTAAAACGTATATTAAATTACAACACAATATAAAGGACATTTCCATTCCTAAGAAAGTAGGAGAGCTGGGGTAGGTGGTGATCTGGGTGATAAAAGCCTCTGGCTGTCTATTACCATGAGAACGATGATACTGTGGACTAATGAGTGTATGGTGTGCTGCAGGGCTGCTTTCCCCTTGTGTCAGTGTCAAAGGCTTGTCCCTGCTTCTCTTGAATTTAATGTGTATTGATGGACATGAATGTTGGCTAAGCTTTCAGAACTGACATTTGTTCCAGAGAAAAATACTATTGGGATTTTATGTTAGAATGTGTTAATCTAGTAATTTAGCCAGTAAGTTTGCTTCTAGACACATTTGCAGGCTCATGTAAACATCTCTTCTTGTTGACATGAATGGGACTGGTTCCTCATACTCATTCCTGCATTTGCTATGTCCATCTACAGGATTTCTTGAGCATTAGAATTCAAAATCTTATAAAAAAGATTAAGTGGAGATTCTTAGACAACCATGGAAACAAGGAAACTACTTCTAGTCTGTCTGGAAGAAGGTTGTAGTTAAAGTTACTTTACAGCTAGAACAGCAGAAACTGTAACCCACAGTATAAATCTTCATTAAAAAGCTAAACAAAACCTGTACCTTGAAGACCAAGTGCTTATTGCAAATGTTAAGGGTAGGAGTGTTTGTCTGAGAGAATGTACCAGATTTTAGGTGGGTGCAATGCCTATTAGAGATACACAGGTCTGTCTGTTGATACTAGGAAAGCAGCCTTGGCTTCTAAAGCATAGGCAGCTGCAATTGGGTGGAATGCATTTAGAAGGTGGCTGGATGAGTTGTTGTAAAACCTTGTTTCACCCTGTTACGGATCTTTGTGATTGGATGAAACCAGATTGGGTAATGGTATTTTTGTATATGTCTCTGCATGTGCAGAAAAAAATCTTCACTCTCATTTATAAGTCCCATAGAATCTAGGGAGGAGAAGTTGGTACTCTAATTGATGAAGTCTCATTCATTCATTAAGAAAAGTCTGGTTCCCTTGTCTGTTTCTTCTGCCTGGAAAAAGCAGAAGGATCTCAAACATTCAGCTGTCTGTTTGGGTCAGAAGGTTAATGCTGATTTAGGATTCTGTACCAATAAGAAGCCTTGGCTACGTATTAATATTTTTTCATACCATCCCCAGGAGGAAGCTGCTTTTGGCTGTCATTAGCCTGATGCTTCTTCCTGCAATCTTGCCTCCTAATTATTTACACTGAATCATCTGCTTAAAAAATAACCTCAAAACACACCCTGATGAATATGATGCAGGAGATAAGAGCTACTTTAGATTTGAAAAGACTTCCCCAGTTATTCTAAGAAAAATCATCTGCTGCTCACTCATGTTTCCAGTTCTTGCAGAGGCTAATTTAGACAGTAGCCACATATTTCATATTTCTCTGTGTCTGCTGTGATTTCAGCAGTTAGGTGCTAAGCTGAAATCCTAGGGTTATGTTAACAGAGCCCTTTATGCTAGAGCATAACCAAGCAAACAGAAAGGGCTATCATGTCAGAGGCCGTTGGGAGTATAGGGAAAGAAAAAGTCAGTGCTTATCTGAATGAAAAAGGACAAAGATCAAGGGGAAGCTATGCTGTTCATATCTCCATCCAGAAAGGAGGGAAGAGGAGGAAAGGATTCAAAATCGTAATGAGGAACAGAGGAGGGAGGAAAGCCAGGGTCTGGAGATTTGCTTGGGGAAGGCTGAGTGGCAAGAACCGAGGAGTTAATCTAAAAATATACTGTGTAGCTGAGCAGGAAATGCTTATCCTAAATGATAGCATAGGAGAGAAAGCATAATAATTTCTAGTCAAGAGTTTTCTTGTGTCTTGTGACTTCTCAACTTAGTGTTGCTCATTTCCAAAATAAAAATACAGCTGGATTTTTTAATTTTATTTTTTATGGAAAAAAAAATCACCAAACTTCTTGTGTTGCAGTGAAGAGATATATCAGGAAAGGCATCCCCAATGAACATCGTGCATTGGTCTGGATGATTGTGAGTGGGGCCCAAACCAACATGGAACAAAACCCTGGATATTACCACAGGCTGCTCGAAGGAGAGAAGAATGACAAGCTGGTTGAAGCAATCAAAACAGGTTATTGTCTCGATAACACTGTTTATCCATGTTTATCTGTCCTATGTCTTTAAATGTTAGAGATCAAGTTATGTCATGGAAAATTTACATTTCTGTAGTAGTGGTTTAAATGCTGATTTAACATGTAAATTAGATTAGACATAAGCTCTTTAACAGCAGAGATCTTTCTAGGTTCATCATGTGGTCAAAAGCATTAAGGAGGATTAGAAATTATTTGGGAAGGAGCAGAGGACAAACTAGAAAACATTATGTCATCCGAGTGATTGAAGAGTTATAGCTTTGTATCATGAGACATGCCTTTGAGTCTGTATCCCCCTACTTCTGTCCCAATACCACACTGAAAGAGCAGCAGGGATAGCTGATGATGGGATGCAATGTTCATAATGACACAGGTGAAGTATTCTAGGGTTTCAGCTTGAGGAAAAAGACTGCTGAGAAAAAGCTGCTGATAGAGCTCTATGAATTATGAATTATGTAGAGATGATGAATGGGGAAAAATTGTTATTTATTTGTTGAAACGTAAGAACAAGGGACACTGTGAGATTTGCTGTGCTGCAGGTTTAGAAAAGCATGTCTCTGATTTGTGACACTTGTTACTGGAGAGTGCTGCTGAGGCCAGAAGTATTAACTGGTTTGAAAATGAATTTGACAAACTGAGAGGTGGGGAAATCCACCTGATTCATGAAATACTAAACACTAAACGTAAATCCCTGAAAGAAGGGAAGTGTATGGAGAAAAATACCTCTCCTCTACTAATCCAGTTGCACATGTGCTGTCTGTGAACACTGGTAAGTTGCCAATATTGATGACAGGGTGTTAGGGCAACCAGACCTTAGAAGTGGTGTTTTAAAGAGGCAGTAGAAGTTTGATGTAACTGATAGTTGTCTTAAAACTTTTCAACTTGCTGCAGCAGAGCTTATGTAGAGAAGTTGATACTGGCTGAATTGCCCAATTAATGAGTCAAGAGTTGGGGCTGTGCTCTGGACAAGCACAATGCTGAGGTTGTTTTGTTAGAATAGCAAGTGCAGTTGTTGTATTTTTCCTCTTGAAAAAGCTACTTAGTTGAAGTTGGAGCTTTATGGATTTTTATTCGATAACCATCTGAACACTTCAGGGTTTATGCAGAGTTTCTCCTCTGCCTCTCTCTGCCACATCAGCAGCAACATTGTGGGCTTTTGGGACTACACGCCTTAGTAAGGCATTTTGGAGCATAAACTTTCATGTTCCTATGAATATGAAGGCTAGCCAGAAATCTTCAGGCTCATATTCTGCTCAGAACTAGAAACAGTAGAGCTCTAACTATGAATAGAGAGGGAGCTATTAAGAAGACTTTGCAAAGCCAGCCTTGGTAAGGGCCTGGAGAAGGATCAAACTGTGTTCAGCTGGGGTACAATTGCTGCTAGAGGGAGTTGGAAAACATTTCTTTTCCAGTACTAGACAATGACATGAAGTGTCATATCATGACAATAGGTGGCTTTTCACACAGGTTATACCATGAAATAAAACTATAGCGACGGGAAAACTGCAGAAAAGAAAACTAGCAAGGAGCAAGTTAGGGAAGGTCTAAAGAAAATGGGTTGGAGGGTTTTACTGGGGGAGAAGGTTGCAGAGAGGTCTGTGGACTCCAGGGTAATAGATTCCCTTCAGAAAGGAAGAAACAATGTGAACATATGAGGGATGGAAGGAAGAAAGTACTTAGGGTAAATGGAAACTTTGTGTTTAACAAACTTAGTGCTCCTGTGAACTATGCAAGTTTTATAGTGGGTATTAGCTGAGGACTGTTTCAGTGTCAGTTGCTGTCTGACTTTTTTTCTGCCTGTAGTGTTTTCCAATCTCTTTAGTTGTTTTAAACAGTAAACTAAAGTAATGTGTGGAATCACTTTTCACGTCTGCAGTTTCCACAAATTTCAGGCAAATGCTGCCGTTTCGTTTCTTTTTTTTTTTTTTTTTTACTCTCCAAGAGGACAAAGCCAGCCAAAGTCTTTATTTCAAATTCAATTTAAAGCATGTGTAAGAGCCAGTGACCTGTTTCTTCTACATGTCCAGAAGCTCCAAACAATTTTCATGTACTTTGGAACTTATTTTCAATATGGGAATATCTTTAGTGGGCTATAGTCATGTTAAAATGAGCAGGAAGACTGTATAGAGAAATGGCCTAATCTTTAAAGAAAGATGTGATCAGTTATAGCAATGAATGTCTGTCAGCTAAAGAAATTTAAACTGTCCTTTTACCATTTTTTTGCCCTTTAACTTGAATTGATGGGCTTTATTACTGATTTTGGTTTAGATGACATTTTGTGTTTGAACATAATGTTTTCTTTTTGTAAGAGAAATGTAGGAGAGAGCAGGCTTCTTACTGGAAACAAAAATAAGAGCTTAAATAATGCAGATCTTTATATTTTCATGGATATTTTCATGGCTTAGTTTACATATGTGTTTAAGGGCATGCATTCCTACTGAGCTTTATTGTTCATGCTCTATTATAGTAAACTTCAGTAGGACAAATGAAGTTGGCAGGATAAAATGTGGCTGTCCTAAAGGCTACCTGCTGCTTTCAAAAAGGCTGGGGTACAAGTTGACAAAGTTTCCTTGCTGTAAGCACCCCCTGCTATGGCAGGCCATTGAACTTCAGAGTAAGTATGTCTGTGTCTGCAAGTCCTCTTGCATACAGATGAAGCTAATATCAGCATTTCCACTCTTGCATTTTATGAGGACGAGTTTTAGGTGAACCTGTGAAACCCAGGGTCTGATATTTATCCTCTGAGCCTGCACTGCACTGCCTTGCCTGACTGCTGGCATAAGGATCTGACAGCATGGTTTGGATAGTAGTTGCAGAATCTTAGTTTAGTTTGTCATGGGTTCAGAAAAGTGATTCAAACAATAGCTATTGCCACTACCCTGGAGACTGTGAATATTTTACTATCAAAGCACTAATAAGCTTCTCTGAATGAAGTAAACTATTAAAGAAGATTGGGAATTTTCATGTGATTTTAGGTCATTTAACTATGCAAGAGCAAGGGGAGCAGCAGTGTGAGCTCTTCTGGCTCTCTGTGAGAAAACCCATATCAGGTAATATCCAAATGGCTACCTCATCTGGTCTTCTGTCCACCAGAACAGCTGAAGGAAGACCTGGAGGAGTAAACTATATGGTGATACTTCCTCAGAATGTTTTTCCTAGTCTCAGTTATCTGTGGTTTGAGGAGTTCCTGAGTCATACGTTGCATGTTTTTAGTTAATAACACTGAATGGGGAAAAAAAAATCACAAAAAACCTTTCTGGTTACTCCTTTTTTTTGTGTCATTTACCATGCTCGTGGTTTTGCAGGTTTGTGCTGTCTTGCTCACAAGCACCTCCCTCCAAACTAAGAAGCTCTAATCCACCTTGGTTTGTACTGTGCATGATAGCCATTTCATACCTGTGATCTTCCTTGTTGCCAGTCTCTTCTGCAGTTTCTCCAAGTCTGGTATCACCTTTTGGAAGTGAAGGGGGCTGGAATGTATGTAGGTGCTTCTCAGATTTATACTGGCATTATTGTTCTTTAGTAGGAAATCCTAACCTTGTTTGCTTTCTTGATTGCTGTAAGCTATTGGACTGTTACTTGATGCAGGTGGTGGTCGGTGTCAGGCTAAGTTTCTCTGGTTTTAGTTGATAGCAAACTGGACCTTAACTTAAACAAAACAAAAACACACAAAAAAGAACACCCCCCCCCCCGAAAAAAACCCCAAAACAAACAAACAAAAAAACAAACAAAAAACCTGAAACAATTTCTAGTTGCAGGTGTTACAGGGAAGAACCTGAAGATGAATGCTAAATATTGCAGTTATAAAAAAATTTTAAATACCGTTTAAGTATATATTACTTTTAGAAATTGTAACTGATGACAACCTTATTATTCTGTAGGTTTGCAGTGGAGTTTCTGAATGTTTGTAGTTGGCAATTAAGGTGAATTTTTGTTCTGCTCTTTACTAAGTAAAAATAAATAACCTGCCTGGAAGCTATTTGGAGCAGATGCAAATTACAGTACCAGTAGCAAAGAAGTGACTGTGACTCTTAAGTGGAGTAGAGCATGTTAGTTATAAAAATACCTGTGTAATCTACTGGGCACTGTGTCTGGAAGTGGGAAGCACCTGGATACGAGGGTAAGAACAGAAAGGATGAAATAGCAAGATGAAGGTTGACTTGTTGATGTCTGACTTTCAAAGTATCCTAAATATTAAAAGCACAAGACTGGTACAAAAGCAGAAGTTTTCTGGGTTGCACATTTAAATATCTTTGCTCTAGAAATAGCATCAACAATTGTGATTCTAGGTACCAAAATAGATATCTGTTTTATAGACTGAGTCTAATCTGGCTCTCTGCCTATGTTTGTATTACTGAATGAGAGGAAGAAATACTGCAGACTTGTGCAAGGGATAAAACAAGCCAATGGTCTTCTCATGGTTACTGCACAGATGTAAATCAACAGGAAAGAAAAACTGTTGTTTTTGTTTCACAGCCACCTCAAAGTACTGAAAGATCACCTAAAAAGAATTATTTGGATTGAATTTGTATTTACTGCAAAGAAGTAGCTAGTCTTTTCTTTGTGACCTTCTTCCTGGTCCCATGTTCCTATACCTAGTTTTGGTTATAACCAACAGATCTGCACATAACCACAAGATGGTAATAATTTTGGGTTTATCTAGTAGTATAAAGTTCAATGTTCATTTCCCTGCTTGAAAACAATTCTGATGTTTCTTCCCCAAACAGGACTAGTTTGAGGCTGTGTTCCTTTGGACACTAATATCTATTAAGAATAGAGTAGGTTAATGGATAGCAGGTAGGAGAGCGGGCTGCATGGAGTGGGAGAAAGAGGTGTTTGGATGTCCCCTCTGGGACAGGTGTAGTAAAGTGGGAGTAGGTGCTTAAATCAGGTGAACAGCTCTTGCCAGCCACTCTGCAATGAAGAAATAGTGATTAGTGGGATAACATTTTAATGCTTGTGACTTCCATTACAGTACCTGTGACTTTGGGGAGCTTTCTTCCTTCGGTTGCTTACAGCTCAACTTTGTGTCAAAGCTGTAACAGAGTTTTTCCTTTGTACAGGAAAAGGCTGATAAGTGATAATTTGGAACATAGATATCTGTACAGTACTGCTGTTACTGTTTGTTTTTTTTTACTTTAACCCAATTTTTGTTGTTTTTAAATATAACTAAAACAACTATTCATATTTTATTAGTAAGTCTTGGGTGTTGAAAATCTTCCAAGTTACTTTTGAATAGGATGGTTTTTTTTTATAACTTAAACTTCTAAAAATCAGATGCACAAGTCTGGACTAGTGACCTTGGATTCGCTCTTTGAGTGAGGCAGGCGAAAAATTAACTCTGCCTGTTTCTTTCCAATAAAGAAAGGGAGTTTTGGGTGACCAGCTCAAAATTCTGTGTCTAATTTGTAGACCTGTGTGAAGAGAATTGAGTCCTACTATTCATGTTTTATCTGGAAGAAATGAATATTTTGAAATGTCAGTAATTGCATAGCCCTTACTTGGTTTAAGACTGGGCTTGAGTCATGTGAGATGTCCTCTGCTGCTTGGTTATAAAAAAATTACTCTTCTTCTCGATGATCTTGTGCCAATGAAGAAACAACTTTTCTTGTGGTTGCATCATGGAAAAACTTAAAAAAAATTAAAACCAAACAAAAAACTCCCAACCTTTTAAAAAAGTGATTTTAAGTGGAAGCCACCAGCTGCAGGAACAGGACTAATTTTTATTTTATTTTTTACTTTTTTAGCTATTTGGGACTGTAGTAGAAGTTCACTGAATAAGTCAGTTGAAAGCTCATCTGATTTGTTATGAGAATATGGTTTCCTAGAGGTACAGCTCATTTCATGCCACTTGGTTAGATAAATTAGGTATGTGTTGCTTCTGTCAGTCTAAATATCTGGTTTGATTTCATTTAAGCCTTTGCAGTCAGACCCCGAGAGAGTCCCATCCACAGTGTGATTTCTTTAGTCCTGCTTGAAATCGATTTCTATACACTAACAGGATTATCCTCGACTAGATGATCCTTGAATGCATGTTGACTTTTAGCCAAAATGGAAGTAAAGCTGTTTCTTAAAACTGATCCACCAAAACAAATTTAGTGAACCACAGTGAAGTTTCAGTTGTACTTCAGAAGGGCTGTAAAAGTTTGTTTGAATAGCGAAAGAGGGAGCAGCTCCTAATTTTGGTCTTTTTTCCTTTTGTTTAGACATGAACAGAACATTTCCAGATAATGTAAAATTCCGCAAAAGTGCAGATCCCTGTTTGCAGCAAACACTCTACAATGTGTTGGTAGCATATGGGCATCACAACAAAGCAGTAGGATATTGCCAGGTATGTAATCACTGCTTTTTAAACAATGCTGCATTTCACTGGTAGCAATTGTTCTTGTCCATTTGAATGTGTGTTTTTAGAAGCAGATCCACAAACTTTCTATTTTATAATGGGCCTCTGGGTGGCAAGATCATACGTCATTGAGGGTTTTTCTGTGGCCTCATGGAAGTTGTAGCTTCCAGGGGCTGTAAGAGGTTCTCTTTTTGGTCACCACAGCCATAATTGGCAGCACTGCAAGATATCTAGAGACAGTGGTGCTGCCTGTGTGCTGGATAGATGTGTTGGAGAAGTCCAACTCAGAGGGAGAGAGAGCAGGGAGAAGACAAAGAAAAGGATGAAATCAGAGAAGGCAATGTAACCAAAACCAGTCTTCGTAGCCTGTAAATATTTAAAGATAATTTTTTGCTAGCTTAGGATAATGGGGAGGGGGGTGGTTTGTACCTCAGAGACAGCTTTGTATAGTGTAGTACTAATGTTCTGTCTATGTTATAATGGTTATTGGCATGTTTACTATGGAAAAGACATACTTTAAAAAATGTATAAGGAAATTTGAACAGGGTGCCCAGAGAAGCTGTGGAGTCTCCTTCTCTGGAGCTATTCAAAACCCATCTGGATATGTTCCTGTGCAACCTGCTGTAGGTGAACCTGCTTTAGCAGCATGATTGGACTAGAAGATCTCCAGAGGTCTCTTCTAAGCCCTACTATTCCGTGATTCTGTGATTCTGAAATGAATTACTGTGTGTGTAAATCAGTAATATTGCCATAATTTAGCAGTGTTATGGTGGATACAAGAAAAAAAGTGCCTGAGATAGAGGGAATGTGTTTACAGGGAGTACCAGTTCATGACCTGTGTGTTCTGTATGCCACTTCACCAGTCAGAAAGTGTCAGTAATGGTTATGAAAACTGCATGGTTAAAATTTGGCCAGTCATGAGTTGACTACTTTTCACATATTTTCTGGTAGCTCTTCCAGTCCCTCCACCTCCTGGTCTTTGCCTTCTGTTTCTATGTTGAGTGGCCAGAGCTATAGGGGCCAGTTGTTGACTAGCATGTGGGATTATGGAAGCAAATTATTTGTATACAGTCACTTGAGCTAAACAGCAACAGCTTATGAAAAGTCACAGCTCCAGCATCTTCTGTTAAAGTGCATTTGGGTCAGGCATTCTCCTTCTGCAGGAACACTGTCTACCTGCAGGTGTGTTTTGTTTGTACTGCACATCTTGTACAGCTGGATTTTCATTTTGGTCAAAGCAGTCTTCATTTGGACAGAGCTTTGGAAATTTTTTTTATTATTTTTTTAAATGAAAATTGGGGTAAATTTTATACTACTAACCTTTTTCTTTGAATTTTCCTGTCCTTGATCTTTGCTAATTCTTGTGAGCTGTTGACATGCAGATTTAACGTCTTATTCAAACTATGGCCTTGAATTACTAGGTTTTACTTAAGTGCCCACTTCATAGAACTGTAGTACTTTAGCCATTATCAAAAGAAATAAACTAGAAACTCCAAAGAGTATGCATCTTAAAACAATTATTTCTATTTCAGGGCATGAACTTCATAGCTGGATACCTGATTCTTATTACAAAGAATGAAGAGGAGTCCTTTTGGTTGCTAGATGCTCTCATTGGAAGAATATTGCCAGGTGTGGTGAGAACATGTTTAGCTATATTTGTACATTGGAGCTTGGTTTTTACTTTATCTTTGTATTCTTTGCTGTTTTTAGAGGTCTTAGACTTTAAAATGGACATGCATGGACTGAAGATTTTCTAGGGTCCTGGAGACACAGCACAAAGACACAGCACAGGCAAAACCTGTCTATTTTGTAGTCAGATTTTAGTGTTGATGCAGTGGTTTGTGTGTGTGCTAATTTGCAGTCTTAATTCTCTCCCTACTTAAACATGTTAAGTAGATGTCTTTTTTTATATCAATATGATGCTGGGGAATAGGACCTGAAGTGTCTGGGTTTTGGCACTTCTGGTTGCAGGAATATGATATGAGGCACAGCTGAAGCAGTGATCGCAGAGTGGAGATGGGAAAAGTGCACAATTTGAGCACCGAGCCTGAAGTAGGAATTCCCAGCAGTTTGTTTGGATGCGGTGGGAACTTTCTTCAAAGGTATTAGGCAAGGGAGTGGTAGTTTCTGCTAGGCACAGTAGTTTCTGCTGTGTCCCCCATTTCTAAGTGGGTCTATCTTGGGCACTTTACACATGATGATTTTGCAACAAAGAGAACAAATGTCAAAATCTCTCTGTCTGTATGTGAAGTTCTCATTAAGGCTCTGTTATAATCAGTGGTGACCTAGCCAGGCTGATCATTAGAGTCCAGAAGGAAATTCAGCACACCCTAAGCTATAGACAGTATCTACATCTGGTCAGCTGAATACCTCTCTAGGTTCCCTTGCCTGGATCTCTGGGTTTGCAGGAGGTGTTTACACACTGAATTTTGCCTCATATATAACCTGAATCTCAACACCTGTGAAGCAGTTTAAAACCAGAAGCAGACATCAGGCACGGCTGTGTTTTATAACCCTAAGAAATACATTTGGGAATGTTCTTTCTTGGGATTTAATTGTAGAGGAAGAGTGGTTTCATCATGAATTCCCATTAGCATTGCACAGAACTGACTACAGCTACACCCTTAATGTAAAGCCCTACTCAGAATGGAAGACTATTTTTTCTATAGGGAGGCTTTGAAATTCCCTGTTGGCCTAGTTTTGCTTTTGAACAGATCTTCATCCCAATTGGTTAGCAGCTGAGTATTACAGTGTCAACTAACTGCTGGTCAAGGACATCAAGGGTGATACTTTAATTTCTGCTTATTTCTGTTCTTGTTTAGGATTAAACAAAAATATATTATTTTGGGTTCTTTATTGAACAGAAGGCAGAGGCTTTGAGAAAGAAGGAAAAAAGATCTAGGGGAGTGCTTTACTGCTTTTGAACGACTCTTAAGAAATTATCTTTTACACTGAACAGGAACTCAGGTTTTCCTTGCATATGAGCAGAGTGATTGGACTTTGTTTGCTGATGGAAAGAGTGGAGACAGGCAGGGAGCACTATGACTTGCTGAATCAGTCTGCAAATATTTGAGGGTTTGCAGTCTTGAAGTTTACTTTCAAGCTATAAAAATAGTCTAAGGAGATCTACTGTGTCTGTTGCTTTTGTTCAGCCTTGAGAGCTATAAGCTATGCAAACAGGTAGGAGACTTGAGGGCTGCTGTCTGCCACATGACATGAGTGGTGACATGAGTGGATGTCTTTCCATTGACATCCCTGTGTGAGGAATAAGAACCTTAGTGAAAGGCAAGTTTCACTGCAAAGTGATCTGTGGCAACTTTTGCCATTAAGCTTTTTAATAATCTTACATGTTTTGATTTGGAGCAAGGGAGTAGATTCAGAACTTTGTATTCACTAGTTTTGGTATGGAAGTTTGTCATAAAACATTTATTGTTTGTATAACCTTCTTCTACACTTTGCTGATGCCCAAATGACAAAAGTTGCTCTTATTTTTTCCCTCTGAGTTGTTGAATTTATATTATGCCAGCAGCGTTGCTGGTGAGAAAAATCTCACAATGTGAATGTGTATAAAGGAGATGCACATTTACTTAAGTTCTATCTGTAAATATATTATTACTACCTTGTTTATAGATATATTTTTACTACCCTGTAACAAGAGTCTTGTTACAGACTTTGGCCTGCATTCAGCACATCCGATACAGGCATCCATCTGAGATGCTGAAGTTAGAAACATGCATGCTTGTTTCTTTGATAGTCAGTGGGGAAAGTGATATCTGATCAAAATTGCTGACCTGAGTGTTCCCCTTTCCCCTCCACAGTAAGCTTTAAGAGAGGTTGAGATGTTCCTTCCATCTTGGGTGCCTCAACAAGCATGGGAAGAATATTTGTATTGAATAATACAAAGCTTCATGGTCAGAAAACCTGTTGCTCATGTCTTTTTTTTTTCCTCAAGTTTTTAAAGTTTTTTTCCCCACCACCGTTCTATATCATGCTTGAACGGTACATTTATAAAATTCAAAATATGATGGATGAAATAACTAGTATAATTTCAGTGAATATTGTGTGTGTATATGTAAAAGAATCAGACAGGCAGACAGAGTCCATAAAGAAACTTTCTCAGGTGAAAACTGCCCTTCTGTTAATAGAGCAAGGTACAGTACCTTTCAGTTGAAAGCTTATTCTTTGTAGGGAAGCAGAGAAACATTGTATATTACCTAGATCTTTGGAGGGAAAAGCAGCAATCATAGAATGGCCCAGGTTGGAAGGGACCTTAGAGATCATCGTAGTTCCAACCCCCATGCCGTGGGCAGGGATGCCACACACTAGACCAGGTTGCCCAGGGTCACATCCAGCCTGGCCTTGAACGCTGCCAGGGATGGGGCATCCACAACCTCTTTGGGCAACCTGTTCCAGTGTCTAACCACCCTCTGGGTAAAGAACTTCCTTCTAATCTCCAATCTAAATATCCCCTCCTTCGCCTTATAACCATTCCCCCTTGTTCTATTACAATCTGACCAACTGAAAAGTCTCTCCCCATCTATTTATAATCCCCCTCTAAGTACTGATAGACTGCTATAAGATCCTCTCGAAGCCTTCTCTTTTCCAGGCTGAATAACCCCAACTCCTTCTGCCTGTCCTCATAGGGGAGGTTATCTAGTCCTTTAGTCGTCTTTGTGGCTCTCCTCTGGACTCACTCCAACAGGCCCACATCTTTTTTTATGCTGAGGACCCCAGGACTGGATGCAGTACTCCAGGTGGGGCCTCATGAGGGCAGATCAATATTGTTGGATGTCAACAGTTTAATTAGCCAACATTTTTCCTTTTAGTTTTTGTTGCTGATGCTCTTTGCTTGATCTGTTTGCATTATAGTCTACATGTTTTCCCCTTTCATGGCAACAGATATGCCTCCAGGTCATGTCCTCATTTTCGAGTGTGTCCTGTCACTGACAGTTAAAACTGGGACAATCAGAAATCCTTTCTTTGCCCTCTGCTGTGTCCCTTATGAATGTTTCCTTTCCCTGGCCCACATGCATTTAACTACATTAAACATCATGTTGCTAACGGGTTTTTTGGTGTCAGCAGATAAGCCAAGCCAGCCACAGATCTATGTCATTGATTGAAAAATGCAGAGTGTGACAGGCAGGACAGGCAGTGACAGCTTTCTTGGGAAGTGACAAAGAAGGGTTCCTCACACCACGGCTCACCTCCCCACTTGCACTGGTTTTCAGGTCTGAATGGAGGTATGTACCATAGAATATGGTAGTGTGACTGCTCTACCCATGGACAGGAGTGGTACAACTTGAGGACCCCATCAGTAGATATTTTCTGTCTAAATTGTTCTGTTACACCCAAATGAAGTAAGCACAGCTGGAAGAGTGAGCCAGCAAAAATTACAGTTTTGTTTGTTGGTGTATATAGTTGTGTTCATCTGGCTGAACATAGAGCTGCTAGGTACAGTTGAGTGAGGCCAGAAAAATCCTGCTTCTGCTGAAGGCAAGCCCGTAGTCTACTGCCTGTTCTGTCTGTCAGCTGCTCAACAAGGGATCTGGAGGGATTAGGAGCACGTCTCTTTTAAACATAGCAAGAAGGAAGAGAATTATTTGTTTAACTCAAGTTTTGGGTGTTACCAAGATCTTTTATTTCCCAGTTCATTCAAAACAGATGGCTGGAGCCCACAAGAAACAGTATAGATTCAGTTTGACTTAAGAGTGGATGTCGCTGCAATTTGTACTCAGCATAGCTCTAGTGTTTCTGTTCTGTTCATCATTGTTCTTGTTGAGATTTTGGTTCTTCTGTTGAAGAAATACTGGGGAGGTTGCTTTAGAAAGCATCAGGTAGGTGGGAACGTTAGTATGGATTTAAGGAGCATATTTGCCATGTTTTACATATTTATGATTAAATCACCAGTTTAAGAGAAGGAAAACTTGACAATTCAGGCTAACTTTAGCATGACAGTTATGCATATATATAGCAGGAAAATATTTTTTTTTCCCCCTTCACTTCAGTGGTTCTCAGTCTGAAAGCAGCAGTGTTTATCAAGCTATACTCTAATTAGTCTACTGGGCTATTATACTGGAGTTATTTACTCTCACTGAAAACCAGTTGTACAATATTCCTCTAGCCTATTCCTGGCCAATTTTATAGCCTTTTATTCTTGTACCAATTCTGACTTGAGGGTTTAAAAAAAAGTCCCCCTCTCTCTTGTGCTTACATTTCATGTATTTGTAGGATGCAGTTAATTCATTTTACAGTTCTTTTGTATTACAAGGCTGCTTCAGTTAAAGTGTTCTCTTATATGGAACTCTTCTCTGTTCCTGTTTCAGCCTAATTATTATCTTGTGTTTGTTCCATTTTGAGCTGATTTTTTTTTTTTTAACTTGGCATTCTTTTTTATGCAGTGGGAAATTTGCTAGTGCCTTGTGCCGTGGTGTTACTGCTTTCTTTTCACAGCTGAGAGTGATTTATTTGAGAGAGGAAAACTGTAGGATCTCCCTACAGTTTCTCTTTTTTCTACAGTTTGTCTTTTTTTCCCCTTATGGCACTCTGGTTTTGACTGGTGATCTCAGTAACATTGCATATGCTCTTGCTCCTCTCTCATTGTCAACAGATGTTTTTTCCACACCTCACAGAAATTTGTAACACCTTTCTGCTGAAATTTATTTGCACATTTTTGTCCTTTTGATATACTTTAAGTATCACCATGCCTTTATTTTTCCAGTCTTTACTATGTTATTCTGTTGTGCCTTGTATATTGACATGGGACAGTATCTGTCAGTTTAGGATTGTTAACAAACACCAGCTTTTTCTTTGTCTCCAAGGTTGTAAATAAAAATCTTACATTAGGCTTAGCCTAAAAGCAGTCTTCAAGGATTAGTTTAATAACCTTCCTTCAGCCTGGCACTTTTTAGCCTTTTGTTTTTAACATTTTTTTTTTACCCACATGTACTGCCTGGTTGTTTATCAATAATTAAAAGTAGGAACAGAGTTTTCAATGATGAAATAGTCACAAAAGTAGTAGACTGCACTGAACTAACTAGCACTGTCTTGAAGGACACAAGGTGCAATGCAAGATACCAGTTTGGTGAGTAGCTTAGCAACTGCTGGTTAAGGCAAATGCCTGCATATTGAGATAATAGGTATCTAACACATTTCTGGTTTGAGCTCTCTATGGTTCCCTACTGTGTGAGCCATATACTTGCAGATACTATTGCATAAGAGATGAACAGTAAGAGACATGAATAAATTAACTGACTGGTAACACAGTTATGTATCAAACCCTTGTATATCCTTCTCTTTTGAGTGATTCATGACATTCTTTGAAGTCTCATCATGCAGACTTCCAGGTCTGAAGGGAAGGGCCACTTGAAGAATGCAGAATGCTGGACTACCTTTACAATATTTCTGTTTAGATTGCTTGTTTTTAATTGCAGTTAAGCATGTATTTATTCCACTGCTGTGGCTGAACTTATTTTAATACCCCAATTGGGTCTTGCCAGGGTACCTCTGAATGCAGAACTGGCTAGGCAGCTGTGCCTTCAGCTTCTGTTGAAGCTTCAGACCTGCCTCTCCAATGGAGAGTGGAATTTTGTTTCACATAAATCGTAGAATGTCCTGAGTTGAAAGGGACACAGGAGAATCATGGACTCCAACTCCTGTCTATGCACAGGACAACCCAGAAAAAAAAAAAAAAGCCATTTTTCAAATAAGATACTCAGAACACAGCAACAGGATCTCAGCAGCTTACTGAGAAAGAGAAATCCAACTCATTATAATCACTTTTCCTCTGATAGCTGAAGTTTTTAAAAGGCAAATGAATTAAACATTAATTTTTCATTCATTTTATCCAGTTGTGCAGGTGAAAGGCACTACTAGGCCTGAATAGTAGTAATGTTGAGCTGAATTTGCAGCTTCTGAAGGAGACTGTTGTGGTGAAAAACATCATCTTTAACAGAGAAGACTTGATCACCACAGACATGTGCCTTTGGTGTGGAAAGTTCCTTGCAAGGCTCTGCATGACATGCATGACCTCATGTTTGCAAAGCAGTTTTTATAACCAAGCTTATTTTTATAGTTCCATCAACCCAGAAAATTTCATCAGATTAGTCAGTTCTGAGTTGTTTGCTTATCTTCCTCCTCAGGCATCACCCAGCTACAGGGCCATGAGCTGGCAGAGCTCTTGGCCATGCTTAGAGAGTTCCTCTGTGATGGCATGTGAAGCCAGAGCAGTGCATGCCTCTGAGTATGTCATCAGGTCTCCTACCAGCGAGAGGAACGCTGGGCTGGTAGGCTTAATAATTAGGAGTTTTGAAATAAGGGACTTCAACAGGTTTTATTTTTAACAGCAGCCATGATGAAAGCATTAATCTTCAAACATTAGAGGCCAGTTATATTTACCTAAGAATTAAACGTGCAGTATCCTGTTTAGCTAAAGGTGAAATGTAGGATTCATCATGTGCCTGTATTTAGAAAACAGGATAAGCCAAAAATGCTTATTACTTACAAACCTCAACTGCTAGAGGATTTTGGAGACGTGAGCAAGTAGGAAGTAACTGATATATTTCTTGTACAAAATGATACATATATGTAGAGATTTGGAATAATGTGTTTCCTATGTGTATTGTTATATTACACCCCTGCTCCCCCACCCCAAATCACAATACCTATCAAGGAAAGAACAATCTCGGTGTTTAGTAGGTATGCTTTAGATAGCGGAGTAGAAATCTCACTTGGAGCCCTCCCTGGATCTTCGTTCGTGAAGCCTAGCCATGATGATGATGATGAGAAATCTCACATTTTTTTCTAAAACAGAAGTTTCTGTATATGACAAAAATACACGTCATCAGCCTTACCTTTGTGAGGCTGTGTTGTGAGCTGCATAGCTTCATAGCTTCATCTATACAGTAGAAGTTTCAAAACACTGAAGAGTATCGTGTTCCTTGATATTGTTGTATTCACACTGGAAGCAGGACCTAAAATTACTTATTCCACTCCAAAAAAAGTCAAATGTGCCTTTTTCCTTCTGGTTGGTAAGCTTTGTATTAATAAAATTTTGTTATGTTGAACTTGAGGAATCTTCAGTAGGCCTTCTGTGGTACCGCTCTGGATGGGGCTGCAGCCTTTGGCTGTCTGTGCCAGCAGTGCTGTGTGCCTGTTTTCCTCCCCAGTAAATCACTTTAATCCCTTTCAAAAGCCACCAGCAAAATAAACTCTTCAGATGAAATCTGAATTCAGTTAGGCCTGATCAAAAGTAGAATTCTCTGGCTGTGTACAAAGGAGATACGAAGGGTAGGTAAAGCTGTGGAAACACATAAGTTTGGGTTTGAGGAAAGAGGGATGGGTGTGTGTGTCTCCTCTTTTTTTGTGTGTAAAAAAAATACCCAACAATTAGTAGCCAAGCCTTAGCATTCAGCACAAGGCTTACTTAGTTTGTGCTTTATATTTTATTGGAATAGCAGTATTGGAGGGATGGTTTATCTTTTGTTTAGTTTTAGCTAATGGTTCTAGTTGTAAAAGCACTGGCGTGCATGTGTGATATTGAAACTATAGTTTTCACAGAGCTGTCTCCGTGTTAAAGGGATTGTGTTGTTTTAACTGCATAATTAAAACAGCAAAGGGGCAAAGTCAAAGTGGGTAGCTTATTTCATTCCTCATAGCTGTTTGGGGTTGTTTGTTTTTTCCTTTTTTTGACCTTCTAATGGTCAGCCAGGGCTTTGTATGTCCAGTTACAATTTTAATAATGCAACCTTTCTGATTATGTTACTTTGACAGCAGGAAGCATAGTGTAAATGCTGACAAATGCATGATGGGATCTTAATATACAGATTTGTACAAAATAGAGAAGTTCCTTACTAAATTTCTGTAAGCAGTATTTATAAACCCCTTCTTTTGCCTCCTTTCCAGTTTTTCACCTTCCTGCCTTAAAAGTGAATATCAGAGCTGGATGCAGTTTTCTAACCTCAGTTTTGCTAATGTCATATACAGAGATAACATACTGGCTCCTTCAATAGTGAATATATCCAAGGATTACTTTGGCTTTTCCTGAGCTAAGACATGCTTACTCTGGATTTATCATATTTGCAGCTTAAGATACTGAAAAATTACATATTTTAAATTGCTCTAGTGTATTGTCAAAAGTGTTTTGATTTTAGTGGGGTTTTTTTCTGTTTCTTTTTTTTAATATGGCATAGTGTGAAGAATCACTGACAGCAGGCTTTTTGATATTGTTTCAAAATATTGTATAATGCTTATGCAGCATAGGTGGCTACATAAAAAATGTGTTTGTGGAAAGAGATGTGCTTTGGGGGGAGTAAAGGAAATTGTATGAAGAAAATCATGTGCGGTGCATAATGATAACTTTTGTCTACCTAAATGTACAAGAAGGGACTGTTTAGTTTCGGAGAGGTGCTTGCAAAATAAGAGCCTTGGTTGTTTGGTGTGGTTTATGTTCAGAAGACCTGAATGCTTCACTAAATTTTCAGTTTATGGCAAGTGGAGGAATCATAGAACAGTTACAGCTGGAAGAGACCTTGAAGATCATCGAGTCCAGCCTTTGTCCTAGCCCTATCACCCCACTAAATGATGCCCCCAATGCAACATCCAGCCATCTCTTAAACACCTCCAGGGACGGTGACTCAACCACCTCCCTGGGCAGCCTGTTCCAATGGCTGACAACCCTTTCAGTAAAGAAATTCCTCCTAATATCTAACCTGAACCTCCCCTGGCGCAGTTTCAATCCATTTCCCCTTGTCCTATCACTCTCTACCAGGGAGAACAGACCAATTCCCGCCTCCCTACAACCTCCCCTCAGGTAGTTATAGAGAGCAATGAGGTCTCCCCTCAGTCTCCTCTTTTCCAGACTGAACAGGCCCAGATCCCTCAGTCTTTCCTCATAAGGCTTATGCTCTAAGCCCTTTACCAGCTTGGTAGCCCGCCTCTGTACTCTCTCCAGCACCTCAATGTCCCTCTTGTAGTGAGGGGCCCAAAACTGGACACAGTACTCAAGGTGAGGCCTCACCAGAGCTGAGTAGAGGGGCATGATCACCTCCCTGCTCCTGCTGACAACACCGTTTCTGATACAGGCCAGAATGCCATTGGCCTTCTTGGCCACCTGGGCACACTGCTGGCTCATGTTCATCCGGCTGTCAATCAACACCCCTAGGTCCCTCTCTGCCTGGCAGCTCTCCAGCCACTCCTCCCCGAGCCTGTAGTGCTGCTGGGGGTTGTTATGGCCAAGGTGCAGTACCTGGCATTTGGCCTTATTGAACTTCATGGAATTGGCCTTGGCCCAGCCATCCAGCCTATCTAGATCCCGCTGCAGAGCTTCCCTACCCTCAAGCAGATCGACACTGCCACCCAGCTTGGTGTCATCTGCAAACTTACTAAGGGTGCACTCTACCCCCTGGTCCGGGTCATTAATGAAGATGTTAAACAGGAGTGGCCCCAGTACTGAGCCCTGTGGGACCCCACTTGTGACTGGCTGCCAACTGGATTTCACTCCGTTGACCACAACTCTTTGGACTCGGCCATCTATCCAGTTTTTAACCCAGTGGAGCGTATGCCCATCCAAGCCAAGAGCAGTTAATTTCTCTAGGAGAATGCTGTGGGAAACTGTATCAAACGCTTTACTAAAATCCAGATAAATAACATCCATTTGTCTCATTTGTTCCTCTTAGTTTTAAAACCTGTTGCTTCAAGATTAAAATTTAATTCTTTTGTTGGCTACTTCAAGCTTGAATTAAGAGGATTATGGCTTTCATTCCCCTTCTCTTCAGACTGAAGTGCTGGACCGGCTTCCCTCTCTAAATATCAGGCTAGAACCATATATCTGTCCAGAAGCCTCCTGCTTCTGTTCCAGTCTTTTATGCAATGTGCTTAGTAGTTCCCATGGCATGACTGTAGCTGTCTTGTGAAGAGTTGAAGAATGCTGGGGATCTTTCTAAGTGTCAGAGAATATAAATGATGTATTTTGTGCTGGGGTGTTAAGAATAATCTTGTCAATTCAAGGCCAGGCTTGATATGGCCCTGGGCAACCTGGTCTAGTGTGTGGGATCCCTGCCCATGGCAGGGCGGTTGGAACTGGATGATCTCTAAGGTCCCTTCCAACCTGGCCATTCTATGAGTGTGGTGAACTGATAAAATAGCTATTCTTTCTAATCCTGTAGAGAAATTTTAAAAAGATCCAGGAATCCTTATTCAGCTGAAGTCATCAGTCATTAAGACTCACTGCACAACTGCAAGCTCATTTTTAAAAAAATACAAAAATGTTTGTTTCCTCTACAGGCATGATAAGCAGTTCTGGTTATCTTCAGTGCTTTTTCATTTTCCTCTCCATTTGAGGAAATTGGTGTTAAAATTCTGTCAAATTGTTTTGTGAATTAAAAGCCTTGGCTCCTGGGACAATCATCATCCCAGTAAGCTGAAGACTTCTCCACAGCACGCAACTCTTTAGACTGGAAACAGGCCAGGACTTTTGGAAAGAGCTGAGTGGTGAATAGCTACTGTCCGTTGGTGTCTGTCAGCTCACTAATACTGTGAAAAAACCACTATCCACAGAAGGAGCAATTCCAATGGTGGTGGATACAAAGATAGAGGAGGAGGGGGAAGGAGAATTGGCCAACAGCATTTTGCTCAGTTATACCTAATCTGGATGAGAGTAATTTGGTAGCTATAACTTTAACCTAGACTAGTTTTTAATGATGCAAATGTCTCTGCCAAGCAGCACATAACAGAGTTAGTGTTTAAAAAACAAAATAAAACAAATCCAAACTGGCCACTGTAATTCCTCATAACTAGAATCTCTGAAAGTTGCATTTGTGCTTTCTAATAGCTGTTCAATTTGTCTTTCTGGCATGGAGTCTTTGTTTCTTTGTATTTCATCTCTGCCTTCTGTAATGTCTGGAAGTTTATCATCTTTGCATTCCTTTCCATTGTCTTTATAATTAACGGGCATCCTTCTTCAGTTTCCAAATGATTGCTGCAACACCTGCTCAGAATCCCACTGTGCTGTGTGGAATGGAAATAGGAAGGCAAAGGGCTCTTTTTGGCCTTTTCCACAGGACCTGTTTTCCAAAGATGAATACAGGCAGATAGGATTATGTAGAAACACTCAAACACTGCTTTAATGTGTTTGCCAAAAAGGTTTTAATAGGAAATAATTTCTCAAAATAGTATTATTCTAAATTTTGTATAATCTCAGTACCACAGCTAGTAAGCACCCATAAAATGCCTGCATTCTCTATTTTTCTTTTTTTTTACAGTAGTTTTGCCATCCAAAAAGAATTGGACTTACGGTTTTTTAAAGCTAATGTTTAATTGTGAATGATACAGCTAGTGCTGGTTCTGGTGTGAGTTCAGGACTTCAGGACAGAAGTTCTCATTCAGTTTGGTTCAATGAAGGAACAAGAAAATAGGGCTTGAGCAGGGTTTGTTTATTTGTTGGAATTTTTTTTTTTTTTCAGGTCCCTTGAGGATTAGGAACTTATGTTTTAAAAATGACATAGTTAAGAGTTCAGCTTGCCATTTGACCACATATCTGCAGGATAGTGCTTTGGCCAGGACATCTGCAGGGGGTCACTTTTGCCTGATACTGCAAAAAGAATTGGCAGTACTCTTGGTTTTCCTGCTTTTCCTGTTGTGACTTTCTGATTTCCTCCCAAACATAGGTTGTCCAGTATTTTATGCCAGGCTCATGATGTAGATTCTTAGAAGTCCTATTGTACCTTTTTTGGACTATCCCATGGTAGAAATAAAGTAGAACATTGCCCTGCCTTTGTGGATAAAACAGGCTGAGAGCCACCAGCAGGGAGAATGAGTCAATAAATTGTGTAGGAATAGCATAAACTGTATTTAGATGCTCTGAAGGTGAGAAGGGATTGTTGTCGTAATCTAGTTTGACCCCTGTGTAACTGAAGGGATGAAACCCATTCCTTTTGTGTTCATAAATTCAGCTATGATAGCATATCTTTTTGGAAAGGAAAACTTTGCATTGCCAAGGTTATTGTAAAATAACCTATGTCAGTAACATGCAGACAGATAAAATTTGTAGTGAAGGGTTACGGGAAAGGATTTTTTTTTTTTCCCACAAAGGCACGTGGTGATCTCTTTCTGTTTTGACTTGGGTGATTTTTATGAGGTTGGCCAATTCTGCATTTGTCTGCATGCATTGAGGCCTGTCTCTTCTGGCTTCCAGTGATGCTTGGTAACATGCATCTAAAGGAAGGAGACATTTTTGAATGTTGCATCTTGGTAAACAAATTAACCTTTTTTGCTTGTTTGGAGGAGGAGAAAGAACTTAAACACCCCCCAACCCCCATGGCTCTCATGGACATTATGAATGTATTCTTGTGAATTAAATACTTTACATTGCTTATGGTTGTGAGAAAAGTTAAACCAGCTAATGCTTAATTTTTTCAGTTGGATCACCAAAACAATCACAAATTGGATCACCAAGACAAATCACTCAGTTTGTCCCAGGCTGGGTTATACAGGCTCTTGAAATAATAGTTAGAAATGCTGGAAGATAAGCAGCATAGCTGAGGTCTTGTCTTGCATATTTCTGTAACACCAAGAATTCATCTGGTGTTAGTTCCAGTAGGAGTATTTATATTTAACCTGACATATGCACAACAGACGTAAAGGATTCTTTTTTAACTTCTGTAGCTCTGACTTGTAGAGGTAATTTAAGGCTATAAAAGTACTCCTTCTTAAACTTATTTTTGGAACCTCTTAGTCTATTTGTAATGGAGAACAAGGTCATATAGTCCCTACAAGCTTATTTCCTTATTCCTACAAATCTCATTACTGCTCTGGAACACAGGAGATAGTTATATCTTAGTTATATCTTAGTCCTGGGCATCCTGATAGGATTCAGAGAGGTGCTAATAATTATGATAAGGAGACAGTGAAATGCAGTTTAAGAAATACCTCTTTGCCAGATGATAAATTCCACATGAGGAGAAGTGGAGGGGCAGGCGCTGATCTCTGTGGTGACCAGTGACAGGACCCAAGGAAATGGCATGAGGCTCTGCCAGGTTAGGTTTAGGTAAGATATTAGGAAAAAGCTCTTTGCCCAGAGGGTGGTGGAGCACTGGAACAAACTGCCAAACGTGACAGAACTCAAGAAGCATCTGGACAACACCCTCAGGCACATGGTGTAATTTTTGGGGTTGTCCTGTGCATAAACAGAAGCTGGACTTGATACTTGTAGGTCGCTTCTAACTCGGAGCATTCTATGATTTTATGCCGCAGTCAGTGCAGTGTGAGTAACAAAAAAAACTTTAAATAAGGAAAATGTCCCTTCATCTAGTCACGTGTTGTACAGTGGTAATAAAATACCTGGCAGTTGTTGAAGGTGGCTTCTACTTCTGCTCAATTCCAAGAGGAAGAGAAGCTGATGATCCCAGCAGAGCCATGTGGCTGGGCTGCTGTTCAGAGTCAGGACTTTGATGAGGAAGGGGCACTTGGTGGGGTGAATTCCACGTGGAGTGCTGCCTACACTCTCAGGTACTCCTAAACTTAGCAAGGCATCCAAAATCCATAGGCAGGAACCAGAAACTACAGACTAGGCAAAGAAGGTGCATACAGGTAAGCAACAGATGAAGGAAAGCTGAGAGGATGGGAAGGAAAGCCTAGGACCATGCAAGAAGAGCATAGAAACATAGAGTTTCATATGGGGAATTTAATTTTCATCCAGACATTTTCCTGGAATTTAACAATAATAAGTTGCATTATAAATTATATTCTATTGTTTCATTTGTTGCATTCCAGAAGAAGATGTGATGAAAAGTAATGTATTATGTGATCACTTAAATATTAGTATTATCACTTCCATTTGACAACCTGAGGTATAAAAGGAAACAATCTGGCTATATGTTTTTCCAGGAGGATGATCTATTGTCAGAGGACATTCCTATAAACCAACCTAGATCAATTGATACAAAATATAATTAGCCCACATTTGGTTGTTTGTTTATTTTTAATTAGTTAGTGGCAGATTGGGAACAGTTACTGACTCAGGTCTGTTCTGGGTCATCAACTACTCAGTATTTTGCCAGATTATTGACAGGGGACAATAATTAATATGCTAATTAAATGTGGATCATGCAAATCTAGAAATATCAAATAATTTGTAATATAAGATATGGAAGGAACATAAAGCTAATTTATTTTGACAGTAACTGAGTAAAAATAATTTTGCTGCACAGTATCTTGTGAAAAACAGCTTTATGGTGGGGGGAGGGTTAGGCTTGTGTAGACTTGGTTATAAATAAGGGTATCTTGACTTTAGGGAGAGATTCTGGGCAGAACAGCCAATTATAAAGGATTAGGAAACTAGGGCACACAACGAAACATTTGTAGCAAGGCAGAGCTGCAGTATTTTTGTTGAGGAGACATTTCTAGAAGGCTTGGGAACCGGCATCCCTAGCAAGATGGAAGAGAATGGAAGTGCCATGTAAATTAAATGTTACCAAGCACTTAGGTACTGAACCAAGTTACAAAATCATTTTCACTAGTGAGACCAAACATGGGCCATGAAAGGCGCTTGAGCATGACACTAGATCCTTTTCTGACTCACCTTGTGTAGTTCTGTAGCCCTGATGACTTGGTGCCTGTCCCTTGGGCAGAGTGCAGGTGTGGGTGCTGCTGGCTGTGCTATGGTGTGGCTATGCCTGGAGGCCTGGCTCCCCTCTGGGGATAATGCTGCCTTCAGATCAGTGTCAGAGCCATAAGGTTAGGTCTGTACTATCCCCCTGGGCTGCTGCAATGCTGTCATGTTCCCTGTAAATGATCTGTAAGTTTTGAACAAATATGGGGTCCTGCATGAATGTTCCTGGAGGATTGGAAATGTGGCTTTCCTAGTTTGAGAAGGTAATTTTATATGCATATTTATGTATAAAAGTATGCATATAGTAAAATACTTATTAAATTATAATTATATATTAATTACATATAATAATCATAATTAGTGACCACAGTAATTATAATTAATGTATAATAATCACATATAAAAATGCCTTGGATGCAGATTTGTTTAATGTAACTTCCTTCTGTTGTGAACCAGCAGCTAATATCCTGGAAAAACTCTGCCACTCAGTTATTGGTATTTGCATAAAATCATCACTCCTCCTGCTTGTTTTGCAGTGCCACTGGGATAATGTTGTAGTGCTGTGTACCAGGACACAAGGGAGCTGCTCCAGAGGGAATGGCAGGAGGCTGACCCAGATAGATGAATAGTTCCTTTTTCCTTTCTCTCCAGCAGTACAATCTAACAAACTTGAACAAAATTTTAATGTGCATCAGGGCTTCCCAGCTGCTTGTTTCTTCAGTAACTCGAGTGACCTATCCAAGTTGCCTGGCTCTTCACTTTCTACTCACCAGCTCCCAGAGCTGGGTGGGTGTCCAGTTGCCTTCTCACTGAGATCCTGACATTTACTTTGCTATACAAATTAAAAATAGCAGCTCCTGTTCATTTCAGCATATCAGGTGATTGCAGCAGAGCAGAGTGTGGGCTGCTGTCCTTTCTCCTGAGGACACTCACCAATGGTAACTCAGAGTTTTAAGTACTTGTGTGTCTCAGGAGCAAAAGAAAAAAAAAAAGAAAAAACATATGGTTTGTGGCTGTAAGAGAGGAGGAAGAGTTAGAAAGGGAAGAAGGCTTGTTCTTTGAAATGTGATTCTTTGGGTTTTTTTTTCACTTACATTAAAGTAGCATTTTAAAAGGTTTACTTGGCCAGTTAACATTACTTTACCTGCATTCCAGTTCACAAATGAGCACAGCACTAACACAAAATATGCAGAAAGAGAGGAGTTCGTGCTGGCTTTGAGATCTTGGTATAAGTCCATTTGGGTTTGGTACACTTTTTCATGGGATTACTTGTGCTCTGGCTCTTACAGCTTTCCCTATGAGCAATTGAAAGGCAAATGGTTGAAGGAATGTGACAGTGACTCATGTCTGTGGAGGACTTTTACCTATCAATCTTCAATAGGAACAAAGAAAATTAGGATCACAGACAAAAAGCTAGATTCCTAAAGGTTAAATGTGATGCTCTTTAGTACCATAAATTCCTGTAGTTCTGCAATTGGATAGGACAAATGTAGAGCAAATAGCTCCTGGGGTGGGAACGCTGTTCAAGAAAACCGTTGAGAAAGTAAAGAATAGATGTTAAGCAGCTCTTGTGAGTTCAGAGAAATTAAAGTCGTTATAAACATACTGCATAATTGGACACCTCCTTAAACTTTCTAGTGGCACTGGGAGGTTTTATTTCAGACAGACTTTGCTTTTTCTGATTCCTTCACCTTCACATGAATCATTGGCCTATGGTTTGTTTCTGGGACCTTTGGCAGAAACCAGCTAAGTTAGAGAAACCTGAATTGCAGCTTCCCAAATGACTGAAGGAAAGAAACACATGCAAAGGAGCTTGTGTTACCAATTATTTCTTTCAGTAAATAATGTTAATAACATAGGTCATGTCAGCAAAGCACCTTGCTTGGGAAGGAAGAGTGAATTGCCAAAAAACATCAGAGAGAAAGAAGAGACTTTGGTAGGCATGAATGAAGCGTTTGTGTAGCGGAATTAGTTTTGGCTGAAATAGGACCACAATGTTGTTGTGTGGTTTAATTTACTTCAGTTTGGGATTCAGAGAGCTCAGCATGCCTTTATATAAACTGCACAAGACATTCTCATCAATTTTGTAGAAAGATCACAGCCACAGATTCTTGAATTTGGTTCCTTCTCTCCCAGATTATTACAGTCCTGCAATGTTGGGCCTGAAAACTGATCAAGAAGTCCTTGGAGAACTCGTGAAAATCAAAGTTCCAGCTGTGGCAGAGCTAATGGAAAGACATGGAGTCATGTGGACCCTAGTGGTGTCACGCTGGTTTATATGCTTGTTCATTGACATTCTTCCTGTAGAGGTAACTGGTAACTAAGTTCTCTTAAGATACACACAATTATTTCATTTGTACTACTTCAGTAATAATTACTTACTGGCAATCAAGAAGCTGTGATCTGAATTCTCTCCTTTCCTGCAGACTGTGCTGCGAATATGGGATTGTTTATTCTATGAAGGATCAAAGATCATCTTCCGTGTAGCCTTAACACTAATTAAGCAACACCAAGCTTTTATCTTGGAAGCCACAAATTTCCCCGACATTTGTGATAAATTTAAGCAGATCACCAAAGGAACATTTGTAACAGAGTGTCACAGCTTCATGGAGGTAACCTCTGCAGCTTTTAGTTGTTGCCAATTCAAAATAATCCTGATTTAGAAATGTTTTGCTCAGTCATAAAGATCAGTAGGAGAAATATATCTGTAGGAATTGCTAGAATGATGAAATTATTTTTACATATGAAAGTCAAACCTTTCTAAGAATTTTAAAAATACTATCTAAATCCATATATAGCCATCTATTCACGCTATCTGTCATACAGGGAAAAAATTTTTACCAGTTAAGACAGTAAGTCTGATGAGACAGTCAATTTTGAACTTGCATTAAAAAGTCTTCATGTTAGAATAAAATGTTCTGTTTAGAACAAAAAGATAGCACTAAGCTCTTATTTCTAGACAAAAATCCATGAAGTTGAATGTTACAGCAATCAGCTGTAACAATCATCCATATGGATGTAAGAATCTGAGGCCCTTTCATGACTACACTGGAAAGCCTGGTAGAGAACAAGAGCAAAGGTAGTAGAGTGAGAGATTAAGTCTGATTGTTTTATTTTGCAGTAGAAACATACTGCTTCATGCACGTATGTGTTCCAGAACCATAAAAAACCCATGCTAGCACCATGAGAAATACACTGGTGCCTAGGATAGCCTATGTTTAAATATAGATGCCATCTACCAACATATACCTTCTAAAATCATTTTACCTAGACAATTATATTCAAATTAGCTTCTCTGTTGTGTAGCTTTTTTTTGTGTGTAACTTCTAGTAATTATGAGCTGCAGGTTTACTATGTCTTTAGAACAAAGCAGATAAAGATGCTGCTGTTACAAGGAGGCCAAACAGCAGTAAGACTTTCCACAGTATGGATATCAAACCAGGGATTCCACACTTCAGAGAATGATTTTACAATTCAGAGAATTACATGAGAATTCCAACATATCGCCCAAAGCCAAGATTTTAAACAAGAATTTTCTCCTTTTGCCCCCAGAAAATATTCACAGATCCTGGAACCTTGTCCATGGCAACAATCAACAAACTCCGAGAGACTTGCAGAGAGAAGTTGCTTTCTCAGGGATAACTCCTCAGATTTAAGCAGGTGGTCAGACACTACAGCAATTGACACATTCCTCTATTTGCACTGACTAAAAGCACACTAAGCTTTCCAAGAGTTATCTGACACTTGACCAATTTTTCCTGCCTTTCAAGTAAGTGTTGTTAATACTTTGTACTGTATGTCAGACTTGATAACTGGAAGTGGTGGTTGTGTTGTTGTTTGTGCATTTGTTTTATGCTTGTTTATTTAAAGGATTAAAATGTTTTCAGAGTAGAATGATCAGCATCAGGACACTTTTAAAAGTCACCATCCCCATCTTTTCAGGGCATTTTGTAAAGTTGTAGGAAAACAGGTGTACAAAATTCCTTCCTACTGTATTAACTGTAACACCACTATCATTTGTACAAAATAAATTAATTTGTCAGAACCTGTTTCTTGGTGTGAAGACACTAGTAGGCTAGAATGCAAGCATGTTCCTTTTTCCTCACTGTTATGACTTAAGGAACTCAACAAATATGGCAAAGTACAGGGCCAGACAGCAATGAGGAAGGTGATCTTTATCTTCATGAGCAGTTACTCTATGCACTGTATAACAAAGGCAGCAAGTTCAGGCCCCAGAAAGCAAAAACACTTTTAGAACTACTCAATATTTTATATGCATATTCACGGTTTTCTAGCTCTTGCATAGTTGGCAAGTAATTTGACTCAAATCTGACAATAGCATTTCTCACTTTGTTTTAAGATATGCTGAAAGTAGATTCTGTACTTCTTACTGTGCTGCTGCTGCTATACTGAGGTTGCACTACAGGTGTTATATCCACATCTATCTCTGTCCCTAAAAATTCTGGAAGGAACACTTGTAAAGGTAGCCACATGAGGCAGTTCCAAAGCTACACTTTAATGCAAATCTAAATACCCTTACCCATGGCAGAAACAAGCAAAGTAGCAGCCTGTCCCTGGCACTAGACCACGTCCAGCCTTGCTGGAGCTTTCTTGTCCTTACAGAGCCCTCTCGTGGTCAAATCCTTTCCCTCTCCCTTCTATTGCAGAAGAGACAGGAGGCTGCTGGATAGAGTCCAGTAATTGGCCCCCTTTTTTTTTTTTTATTCTCCCTGTAAACAACTCCTGTTGAAAGCCTCACCTTTTCAGACTCTGTTCCGCTCTATCTTCAGTTCTTGTCAAGGAAGGCATACTTTTTTCCCCCTGCAGACAGTTTCTTCTATTCCTCAGCAGGGAAAAATCAACGAACTTTTCAGAGGAAGTAGATGAATTATGTTCTTATCCTTTATGGTACTGGACAGACACCTTTCTCCTTGAATACTGAATTAGAAGGCCAGTAACAGTACTGTACTTCTACTACAGCAGCAGGTGTTAGGAAATATTAGTTTATTCACCACTGGCAAAATGCAGTTTCCAGGTACCCTCAAGGCAGCAGGGCAGGTGGTCCAAAGTATACCAGCATTACTGCCATGCACTCAGTTCTCCTTGTCACAAGGAGAGTTTTCTGTGCAATGTTCCAATGTGCCTTGGTTCCTGCCCTGCATAACAACTAGTATTGTTAGCACCAAAATATTAAAGCTTTCCAGATTCCCTCCTGCAATAAGCAAAGTTTCATTTCCAGCACATTAGAACACATGTAGACCTCAGATGATGTTTCCTACTGTGGTAGGAATCCAACTTCAATAGAAAACATTCAATGGCTTTTACACAGTCTTAAGAGTATCTTAGCAGTGCTTTCAGAAAGCAATGCTTGGCAGGGCAGACCAATATACTGACATTTCTCAGCAAGCAGCAGTTCAATGGAAGAGTTAACTTCTCCAGATCTCAGGTTACTGACTTGCAGAAGCTTTACCTGTTTCCAAGGACAAAGTCCAAAACAAGAGACTGTTCTGAAGATGCATACACAGCTAATCCTCACCTTTGTGCCACAGAGAAAATTTAAACACTTAACTCCACAATAAGCATTATTTAAAGCTTACCAAGTAGAGCCAAATCAAGCCTTTAGCACTTACCAAATGGTCAAATGTTTTTAAGAGTGACCAGCAATGCTAAGATATACAGAAAAAAGTGTCTTTATTAGCATTGTTACAGGCAATGCATACATAAGAACTGATCCTTAAAGTGTACAACCCCCCAGCCAAGTTTAAAGCAAGAGAATCAGCAGGTTGAGATCTATATTGTACACATGTGCAGTAACAGGATCTCTCTGGACCTTCCAACAGAAAAGACTGAAATCACTTTACAAAAAAAGTAAATAAAAATAACACCCATTTAAAAAAAGTGCCAGCTCCTAACAAGCTAGCAGAACATCAGAAATATCAAACAAGGGGAGTTGTCCAATCATTCAGAGTTCCTGTAAGGTTTGAGTATTGCCTTGTTCACACCCTGCATCTGTCAGGCATTAAGTTTAAAGCTTAGTAAAAAATACAGACCTAAGACAATGTGGAGTTTAGATTTTACATTTCAGTTTTGTCAGTTGTTACTGTATTTTATTTAAATGCATCATTGGTATAACTAACATAATCACTGGATGGCAGCGGTAGAAAGAACGAACCTCTTCCCTTTGTTAAGAGTTCTGAAATTGAGTCAATGTGAATTAGCAACATCTCTCTCTGGAATCTTTAGCTGACATGACCTTATGCCAATTCCAAGAAAAGCACCCTTAAAAACTTTTAGCTTGTTTCTTTCTAAGTGGGTAAATATTTAAACTAGTTAGCAAAATTAAACACCAGAGTTTTCTGAAGTTATCTTTGTGCATAGTTAAATGCTGCAAGATGATTTCACATTTAATAAAGCAGACTCTAAAGAAGAAGCAATTTGCAAGAAAAGGTGTTCCCTTACAATATCAATCTTAGCTTGAGAAATGTGGAGGGGGGGTTCCCAGCATCTTGCAATTGCTTTTCATCTACACTGGATTTTAGTGCAAGTCATTAAATTGTTTGATATCCAGCATGGCTCCTCTTTCTGCCAATCAAATAAGCAATCAAGACAATTAGAACAAGACCAGCAAGGGCTGCACCAACTATTATAGGGATCAGCATGTTATTTTCATCCAGTTGACATTCTTCCACTGAAGAAAGACAGAAAAAGATCCATGTTAGGCACCAGTGCACTGACAGATGGCTATATCCAGAACTTCAAGCTTCTGCTCTCAGCACATAAAACTGGCTTAAGTCAGCATCTAGCTTAGCTTGCCAACAATCAAAAGGAAGCCAAATCCACTAACTATGAGCACTTGGGACAAAGTCTTTCTAGCACTAGTTGTATGCACAATATAGAGATCTGTAATAACTGTTTCCTTCTCAAGGGCTGTTAGAGTTCTGCACAAGCTTAGCCATCATGACTCCTCTCCTAGCCCTTATGCTTTAATCAGCCACAAAGGACAGTGGCAGCTAAGAGTCAGGAACTTTCCAGAGCTTGACCCCTTTTATACAGCAATCTGCACACAGTTAGGAGGGAAAGTTAACCTTCTTCCTTAATTCTACTCTGGACCACAAGGAACAAGTCCTAGTTATTTCAATACCTCTCACTAGCCTCAACTCAGACATCTTATCAGCCCCCACAGCATCTGTAGTAGGGCATGCATAGACTAAGGATAGCACCCACAAGCTGACATTTGACTACAGAATATTACATTTATATCAAAGTGTACTTCACACATCTCAGTTCCCCTACCCACCCCAAAATGTAAACCTCTTACCTGCCCCAAATTTATCTCCATCAATCTTGAAAACCTGGATCTGAATATTAAATACATTCACAAGGGCTTTGTCTGTGACCTGGAGATTCTCCTCTGTACTGCACTTGTAGGAGTTCCCTACTGTAGCTCTCAGCTCGCTCATGCTGTTGTTTGATGCTTCAAACTGTGGAACTGTGTAAGAGAAAATTTATTACAGAATCCTGAAGGTCATAGAACTTAAATTCAATACATTCATCCCCAACACTTCTAACATGTTATTTAATGCGAGCAACCCTTAATATTTAGAGAAAGGAGACTTCTTAGAAGTACCTACCTTTTGCTTCAGAAGGCAGAGTCGTGCTTACAGTCACACCTTGCAGGAAGAATTTTTCAATACTTGTGTTCTTTAAAAAAAAACACCAGTAATTATCATTTAAGCTAATGATGTACAACATAAGCTGTTAATGTTCAGGTTCAATTCTGCATGTATTTGGAGAAAGTTTTTCAAAGGATAATCCACAACTGGGATTAGAATCCAAAGGAAGATATTAGTTGCACTTCAGAAGAGAAAAGGTACAGAAGGTATGCACCTTAGGGAGTATTACTTTTAGGGAGGGGAGGGAAAGGGGGCAGGAAGCAGGGACTGTCATCCCTCATTTTGCTGACTTGACTTCCACGCTACAAGCACAGTCCCACTCACACCTTAACCAGGCTAGTGTAATGATCTAACTTGTGCTACAGGCAACAGCTTTAAGGTAGTTCAGTATCCCACACAGACATAGGGAGTCATTTAACAGCAACAGGTCAAGGTGATTGCATTTGATCAATCCCATCAGTATTAAAAGGAGCATGAAGCTCTCTTGCCAAACATGGTGAATTCAGTCCTCAAGGGCATGCAGTTCAAAAACAGCACTGGGGCAGCGCTGTGGGAAACAGGATTTCCAATGATCATATGAGACCATAAGACAAGCACACATGGCCCCTGGACTGTACACAGAATACTGAGAACTTAAACCCAGTTCCAGACTGGTACAATGAGATGATATGCCTACTTGCCACAGGCTGTTCCCAGTTCGGGCAAGAAGCTTTAGACAGCAGGCAATACAATCTTAAAAGAAATTCCCATTCCAAAGGAATGTGTGTATATAAACATAGTCTTTCTTCACAACAGTTACCAAGTATTAAACCCTCTAAATATTAGTATTAAAACCAAAGGAATTATTTACTCCCCTTCCTGTAGCTTTACCCTTTTTCTTGTCCTGCAGACCCCACATGCTTTGTCAAGAGATTCTTACCAATGCAAAGCGGAAGATGATGCTTGTTTTCTCAAATGTCAGATTCAAGAGGGCAGAGGTATTGTCACATCTCCCAGAAGAAGCTGTATTATTTGGTACGAAATTCAGCAAATCCAAAGCCATCTATGAGAGAAGAGGCTCGGTTATGACATTTGAAGAGACTACCACATCACCATACCTTCAAGTCAACTTCTAGCTTGCTTGTACTCACGTGCACAGAGTGCTGTATTTGCCCACGTTACAGACAACTGGGCAGATAGTTGTGCAAGTTACAGGCTGGTGTAAGCTGCACCCAAGTTTCCAAGCTTGCATAGAGAACAAAGGGCATCTTTGCAGGACTAATGAAGCTTTCTGCAGCCCTGACTGGCTGTAGCAAATAAACTGCTCCTTTCTCTGTAATACACTTCTTTGGTCCTTGCAGCATTAGAAAACATCAATAACCATCACTACACAGGGGGCAACAGGCTATAAAATACTGCTGTTGATCCAATGGAAAAGAAATCAAGGGAACTTCCTGCAAGTACAATCACCTTGGAAGTCACTTAAGTTTAAAATGCTTTAGCTTTGCCCATGGTACATGATTTTATACTGTCCTATTATCTGCAGAAGGCTGTGAGTTAAATGCACTTGCACACACAAAAAAAAAATCAAATAGAAATCTTTCAGTATCTCTTAGTTGGTCCTCATGTGACTTTGAAAAACCTATTATTTTCCATCTCCTCCCTGGTCATTACACTAAAAATCAGCTGTTCCAGTAGAGCTAAGAATGTTATGCTACAGACCACAGCTTAAGGAATTTCTCATAATTATGATGGCAGCTGTGTTATATTGACTTTAACCAGCTGTACAACTGCACACCAGCTATCAGTGCTTGTGATTTTACTTCTTGGTCATCATCATCATCATAAATGCATGCAATAGTTTCCTTTGCATCACCATGTACAGCATTAAGCAGCTAAATCCTATACAGATACCACCCCACTCACACCAGGTCCTTTATCACTGAGATCCAACTTAAAACTAGACAAAAGTAGCCATAATTTTCTTGCCTGCATTTGTCCTTGTTACTTCAGATTAAGCCACAGAATAGGAAAAAGCAGCTTGTGATCAAAGGTCCTTATAACAAAGCTTTATTCAACATAAAAGTTTGCTGATCCTTGGTCACTGTTTTCTATGTAGGGCCTTCAGCAGTCCATTTGGGATTACTCCTCATAGCTTTGCCTTACCAGTTAGCAGGTAATGGGTTTGTCCATGGGACTGGCAAGCTAGGCTTTCCATCAACACTACAGGGAAAGAACCTATGCTGGGGCAGGATCTTACATAAACCATGTAGCATTTTTGCTGTTAAAATCAGCCATCAGTCTTAAAGTCAAACACAATCTTTTTTGGTGCTGGCTGGAAGTTAAGTCACAAGCCTGTCCAGTTTTACAGGAGTAAGGATTTTCCCTTCTAGCAGTCATCCACTGTTTTCATTCAGTTGCCTCAAGCCAAAGTCCTATATTTTATGTGACAGTTTGAAGAGCTTATTCAGATGGCATCTTTAATAACAGGATTCCCCTTTCTCATAGCCTGGTAATTTTTGCTGCTTCTGTGGAATAGCCTTATACACTTACTGGATTTTAAGACAAATTTAGTACTGTTACTGAATGTAGAAATCTTCAATGACCACTTTCAGTAGAAGAGAACTGTTTGAATCATCTCTAGCCTAGTCCAAATTAAACAACTCAAATAGAGGACAATCATGAACACTACAAAGAACTGGTATTTTCAAATGAAAAATTGGCCTATAATAATTTACCAAGTCTTCCTCAAAGAAGGAATCTGAAGGCCTTGGAAAAAAAAAAAAAAGTACCTTTTCATCTTTTTTCAGATAGGTGATATTAAGCTGTAAGCCCATGTAGGCAAGGACACAGGTTCCATTTAGCCCTGTCACATTGTATTTACCAACTGCAGGATTTGGGGGTGATGCAGTTGGTGCTGGACTAGTTGTTGGAGTCTGGCTAGTAGTCTGTTTAGGAGTTGTAGGCACTACAGCAGTAGTGGGGAACATATCTTCAGCACATTCTGTCTCTGGAGAGAAAGAAAAACAGTTGTTACCAAACAAAATGAAGCTGTGGTATGATCTACTTCTCTAATCCTCAAAGGAAAAAGGAGGACACAATTTCAAGTAGCTTTTCCTAATAAAAGATAATAAAAGTTGAGAAACAATAGCAAAGCAATACCTCAACACTTGTTGCAAAGTTTGAGACCCTTTTAAAGGCTGGCATGTGAAAATGACACCTCTGCTGTTATTTACAGAACTTCATGGTGACCACATCTGCTTTCATTCATGTCTGTCACTTCACATTGCTTTCAAGTCAGGATTAAATAAGAGACTGCTACGCTGACAGAGCCAGTGTTGCTGCCATATGAAGGCCTTAAGGCTGACACTCTAGGCTCACACTCTAGGCTCAGACACTCCAGGCATTGGTGTGCTAGAAGCAGAGGAAGAGTTCTCATGCTCACTGTTAAAAGTGGTCTCCCAGGGAATGTGGTGTTCTCCCTCTCCCCCTTCCCTCAGTTACACTACCATGTTGTAAGGACCCCGTCTCATTACTTGGGCAATATGCACACTAACATTAAAATACTACTGGACCTCTCAAGTCCTCACAGCACTGCTGTGGCTTTTCTATTTCTAACAAAGGACTTGTAGGACACTGCTTCTGATGGCAAGTGCTCTGCTATATTCTCTCACATCCATCCTCCTTTTAGTCCTGCATTAGTAGCCACCCACCACCAGGAGTACAAGGCTGAGTGAAGATGTGCGAGACTGCAATCAGCAGCAATTTCCAAAGCAAAAGAAGAGAGAAAGAACAGTGACTGATTTCCCCCCCTCCCCAAGTACTCGGGAACACTTAGTAGCAAGATCTTAACTTGATCTGGAAGACAGGAAAGTTCCTGCATTGAACATCAGAGCCAAAACCAAAGGTCACAGCAAAGATGTTACTGTAGTAGAGGCTTCCATGTTCCAAGCCAAGGTCATCTCCACATGACACAGATTACAGCTTGCAACTTTATAAGGACAACAGCAACTGCAGTAGCAGTCAGTTCCAACTCAAAGGGCTTCCTTCTAAAATTTACTCCGTACGTACCTTCCAGATACTAGATCTTCTAATCAATACCCTCTGAACTTAAACAGCAATGTGACTTTTGTTTATGGGTCTGAAAGGAATTCTAATCACACTTTTTGAAGTCAGTCTGAAACAGAGTGCACTTTCCTATTTCTGCTCCATTTCTGGAAAGTCAAAGAGTAGAAGGGAAGTGGATTAGTGGAGAAGTGACCCTATCTTTCACAGATTGATACTAGTCAGGTACCAAAATGTGGTATTTTCCCAACAATTCAATCAAATATCAGCTTTTCTTGGTATTCAAATGGAGAATTTCCTTCCATCTGCAAGACCTCAACACAGCCAGCCTTCTTACTCAAGTTGGCAAAAATGGAAAAATCAAATCACCTCAAGCCCCACTGCAGGGGGGTTGAGCCTGATGGGTTGGTCATCAGTTCCACCCACACAGTTCTTGATGTTTTCTTTATTTCTGTTTTCCCTTCCTTGCATCATTCAATTTTCTAGCAGTTTCTATCTCCCTTAGTCATTTTCCTGGTTTGTAAATTTATTATTGAAGTTTGTCCTTGGTGGAGTCTAGATACAGCTTTTTTACTGAACTGATTTACAGCACAGATCCACAGATCAAGACAGATTTGAAGATGAGATAAATTCTAATGTCTTTTTCTGAGAGTTACAGGAAAGCAGTTGACAAAACTGCCAACAAAGTGAAAGCTTCCTTTTCTTTAGAGCTACAGACAATCACTACTGTAACTTCAGTCACTAACTTCCGGGTACACTCACAGAAGTTACCATTACTAGTGATGCACTGAATACTGACTCTTCTTCCCTTCAGTGAGCCTTGTCCAGATCACCAACAAAAAATCCTCTAATGAAAGAGTAACAGAGAATAAAAAGTTAAGGGAGAATTCCAGCTCTAAAATTTGTCAACAGCTAACTGCAAAAAGGACAGGTGAAGTCTCAAGTCTAGAAGAATGTAAAGAAGGAACTCATTTGGAAAGAACAATGTGATTTCAGGGTCAAGAGGATTAAAAAAAGGATAAACTGTGAATTAACTGTCTGAAGTAAAAAACAAACAAAAACAACAAAGGCCTGGGTGCAGACCCAAGACAGCTTAGGGATGATGATAACTTAAAGAAAAGCTGAGCATGGCAATATGGATAACAAGAATGTGGAAACAAAAACAACCAAAAAGCTTGAACTCAGACCAGTGTCACCCAGGATCATACAAAATCATGTCATTTTTCTGAGGATCAACAGTTTCATCAAGACAATGGTACTACAGGACGGAGAAAAGCAACTTTAGGGAAGTGATCATAGCAAATTAAAGCATTTATATAAATCTAAAAAAGACCAGAAGTACAGGAATAGAAAATGAAGCAAATACTGACAAATTTGTGTTGCATAAGGAATACCCTCCAGAAATAATCCAATATCGATTCTTTTTTAACCAAAGGACTCTGAAAGAACAGATAATAGATGGTCTTCAAAGTATTACACAGTATGAAGATTATATTGATGTTTTGTAGAAATCAAAACCCAGCTTTTCCCAATACCATGGCTTATGTTCAAGCCTGCTGATAACTGATCACTTATAGTTATCTGGTATGATAACTGGTATGACAGTTCTGAAGACTGGAGTAATAGAAATCAAGATTATTTTTTTTTTTTAAATAACAAATGTAGATCCACAGCTTTGCTGCGAAGTAATTCATTGAATGGAAAAGACTGATCACACAGAATCATAGAATCATTAAGGTTGGAAGAGACCTCCAAGATCATCAAGTCCAACCATCATGTGAGGCAGCCATAAAAGAAGTCAATACTAGTGTTACACAGTCTGAAAATCACTTGGGGTCTCCTGTGGCCCCTGGTGCAATAACTGTGCCGACAGCAGAGGGAGCATTAAACTCATTGCCCACGGTAAAGTGTGGGGAGTGAAACCCATGTTCCTATAATCCTTGTATGGGTAGGATGTGCTCATTAGCCTTCTGGCAGTCATCCTAGGAGAAGGACAACTCTGATTCCAAACCCGGGCAGATGGAGCTCATTTAGCCCTGTAAGGCCTTCCATCTAAGAGAAGGACACTCTAATAAAACCTACGTCCTAAGGACTTCGCTGCCAGCATCCAAGCTTGCTAGGCCCTGGCAGTTGAACCTTAGGACTAAAGGGTGGGTCCAGCTCTGCGCATGCTGTGTCTCACCTAAAAAAAATCCATTGCGCAGGCTCAAGGGTGCTATCCACTATCCTCTTTTTATCAGCGCGCTTGGAAAGGGCACTGATGAGGAGCGTGGGTGGAGCCCTCCCTGGATCTTCGTTCGTGAAACCTAGCCATACATACACATACTAGTGTTACATCAGGCAAGATATTTTTCAGGACATGGGACAAGGCACAGATACACCCATAGAAGGCACTTGTTCAACATATCCATCACATGCCAGCACTGACTACCCTAGTTTTAAGATTTCAACTTAACAGATGCATAGATGGGATTAATAGCATAAGAAAAGTTCTACATTTCCCAGAGAAGATAGACTTCTTACTTGCCCCTAAAGTAGGGCAAAGGCTTATCACTCCTTAAGATAGCACAGGTGATCAGTTTACATGGCTCTTCGTGTTTGAAGAGCATTGCTACAAAAGCAAAGGGCACGAACACACCATGAAGTACTTTGTCTTCTAATCATCATAGCAGTGCCATTCCAAAATGCTTTTCAGTACAAGCTGTCAAGACAAAATGTCACTTTGTCATGAAGTCTGATAGAGAAAACACATCACTGTTACAGCTTACACAAAGCGTCCTGCAGGAAGATGTACATATCTGCTCCCTACAGACCAGCTCTCTATTGTCTGCCATTACATCACCAGTTTTCCTCAGAGCACAGCATAACTACTTGAAATTACTTTGGGAGAGGCATACCTACTTGGAAGTTATCAGATACTATTTAAACTAGGATTTTGGCCACATGCCCAGGTGACCTACTGCAGCACATTTACACCCATAAATACTCATAAACAGAAGGAATCTTCTATAATACCTGTACAAAACCCATGGGAACACAGTGGACAATCTTCTCTTCATGGATGCTGACACCCCTACAAAGAAAACCTGAAGCAGATCCATTCATTTCAAAAGATGCTGCTACCAGAGCTTTAGATCCAATCTGAATCTGCCTAGATACGGTTAATCGGGACTTAGAAATTATCAATTACTGAAAATATTAGCTCACCAAGTACATTTTCTGATACAAGATACCTACTGTTCATGCTTAAAGTGCCATTTTTGAGATAGGCTTCCAAAGTAACATTGCTAAAAGTAATATTCACAGTCTTCATATCAACATGCTTGGCGTTGATGCATCTGTATTTTGTGCCCATATATGCCTGAATAGTAGTTTTATGTGCTACTTTCTTCTCTCCTCCTGTAAAAAGATTACACTGTATTAGTATGCAATAGTATTTACAAAAACAATATTACATTTAGAAGGGTTACACAATGAGATCAGGAAGTTTGCATTATACCTGCAGTTGAATTAGGGAATAAAGTTGCATCTGACAGGTTGTAGTGGAAAACTAGCTCTTCAACTTGGTACTTGTCTGCATTTTCTGAGAAATTCAGGGTCAATGAATGTCCTGCTCCAAAACCCAATACCAGAACTGGATGAGATGTGTTATCTTTACCACATGAGCTCTGTGGCTCTACTGTGGCATTTTGTGGGAGAAAAAAGTGTGCAAACTGTGGAGTAAAAAACAAAACACATGTAAATGGGATATTACTGCTTTTCCTTACTGCTTTTTTAATAGCCTATGAAACTGTTATAAAACATATAGCTGGCATTCATACATGCTACAAGATGTTTACTTACAGAGGTGTATATAGCCAGTAATATGTTACTGGCACCCAGATTTCTAAGATTATTGCTCTCTGAAATTTGAGGACAGTCACAGCATCTCTTACACATTTTTCCCCCTAAACTAGCACTATGAATTTGCAGGTCCTTCTGTACTAGGTGAATCAAATCTGTCAAATTCTGGACATGTGGGAAATGGGAGAATTTAAGCTTTGCATTTTGTAATACAGTTCAGCAAGAACAAAAGCAAACGGCATAGCCTACATAGTTTGGCTATATTACTTTGAGTTTATTACATATTGAGAAGTAATGTGGCACCTGAAGACCAATAAAACTTTACTGGAAAGTTTTGAGCGTACTGTTTACAAGAAACAGCCAAAAGCATGCCATGAAAACAGTCACCTCTGAATGTGAACTTGTATACCAGTGTCAGCAGGATTTCACACCATCAGCACCACTGAAAGAGTGGACAATGCAATAATTCTCATCTCAAATCACACACAGCAGCTGCACCACTGGCAAAGCAGTAGGCTTTTTTTTAATCCCACATTACACTGACAGCTAGAAAAAAATCAGTAAGAGTGCCTCAAAACATGCAACATGCATGAGATAAATCATTCACAATTCCTGATCGGTAGTAAAAATGCCAAAAAAGTAAACTGAAAAGCAGCGTATTTGTGAATAAAAAAAATCTTAACTTTCCATTAACAGGCTTTTACTGTTAATATGGAACAACTTGTATGCATTGCACTATTCTGCAGATACACTGAAAGCTAGAGATTTGCTTAGTGAGAAATAAGACTTCAGGGAAGTTTAAAAGCTACATGCCAACAGCGATTTCAGTTCAGATTTAGTACATGTAAGCATGACCAAGTTCACCAAAAAGACCAAAAGGTAGCATTTTTGCCTTTATAGTTCCAGTGAAAGCCTTTTTAGCTACTAATAGGCCTGGTGCAGACTCAATCACAGAAGCATTTTCATACATATTGTTTATGGTGGTTACAGGCAGCCTTAACCCTGTTTAATTAGAAGCATCAGTAATGAAGAACAGTTGATGCAACACAGCTAGGAGGGGGGAATCTTTGCTGAAGCAGTTTTTCATGCTTAAATATTTGTTCAAAGTTTAAATACTGCACACATGCAGAAATACCACACATTTTATAAACACAAGTTAGAGAGACAAGAAGTGACATAATTTCCTTACCTCTTTTTGCCCACTGCCTTTGTATTCCACTGAGAAAGCTACTGTCAGATCAGCAATTATGCAGACCTTACCACTTGAATCTTTCACCTCAAATGAGGAGGAAGCCTGTAAAAAGCCTGTTAAGAATGACAAGTGTTTAACTTGGTGTCATGTAAGTTTTATTCTTGATCCCAAAGACAAACACATACAACTGCACATTTCAGGAGTACATTCTACACAGTAGTTGAGTTTAGAAACTTCTGCATTAACAGTCTCAACTAGCTTTAACATCATTAACACACAGAAGACAAATTTAGTACCGCATTTATAAAAACACAAAGCCACCTAAATCGAACTGTTGACATGCTAGGTCCTCAGAGGATAAGAAAACCTTGCAGCACACACCAGTCATATTCAAGGCAGCTTCTCAGTGTTCACCCTACATAGCAACTATTTAGCAAGGTTCAGCCAGAATTGACTTAGCATATTTGATCCTGCATGCCTATAGTGCTCAGCCTTCTCTCTGCAGCACACCACAGAGCCTTCATTCCTGCTGTACCAGGACACTCAGCTGTACATGCACTGAATGCAGCATTTAGAAAACTTGGATCGACTGCAGATGTTTTGGAGGAACTGCCAAGAACAGCATGATGGAGCATGCCACTCTTGCCAGGAGAACTTCTCTTTAATGTCATCATGCTCTCTGCACTTGGGAAGAGGATAAGGGCCAAGACCTTGACAAAGACACAGACTGAGGTTATGTTTTCCTAACTGGTTTAAGCTCAGACTGAGCTGCTGACCAAAGGACAGCTGCCCTCTCCCTCCTCTCCCCCTGACTCCAACTCACTCCGCTCCAGCCCCTGCACTCAGCACTAGCACATCTGACCACACTAGTACTGACTTAACAGGGTAAAAACATGTGGAGAGAGGAATGCAGGATCATCCTTTCTGATGACAGAATGGACTTAGACCAAATGCCAATGAAGCTTCACCTAGAGGATGTGTTACAGCAGACTGGATACAGACAGAGCTGGTCATCACATGCTTCATTTGTGGTAAGGGCTAACTGGACACACTCCTGTGTCTGTATATTATACCAAGATGTTTTGAGTTCTTTGCAGTAGAGCATTTTAGCTTTTCTGATTCTCAATTTGTCTACACACACACATTCAAAGCAAACCTCAATGCAAAAAGTCTGCATCATTTTCATGCTAGCATTTTATCAGCTTGCATATGCAACACCTCCAGTCTTGTGGAAAACCTGATAAAAAAGCAGCTGCAAGACAAACTGTTATCTCAAGTAAATAAGCTCTAAAAAGGCAAACATACTAATCCATTCAACTCCTGATAGAGCAAAAAGATCCAACTGATAAGACTATCCACTTGCTAGCTTCCTTCTCCAAGAAGTTTTCAAAGAGGAAATCCCATTTTTAAAACTTTTTACTAAAAACTATGGTGCATACAATTGTATTAGGCCACTTATTAGGAAAAGTTGGACTTCTGCCAGCTGGACTTTGGTAGAAGGCCCTTCAGTAGTAGGAACACATTGGAAAATTTTGCTGGCACTCAGCAAGCATTTTCCCTTGTTGCCTTCCACTTAGCAACAATATATCCTCCCCTAGCACTAAGGGGGCCAAAACTTATTCTAAAATTCATATACTTTGTCCAGGTGTTTAGAGAGTCTATATCTGAAACCAGAGATAGACAGAAGAAACTCCATAAGAATGGGTAGTGTAGAAAACTGGTATTTCAAAGCGAAACTCTACCTTTGCCTTTATGTCCAGCTCAATGTTCATTAAGGAACATACATTCATAAATAAAATTTTACTTACTGCTTTTCAGAGCAGTACTAGAAACAGTCAACACCTCTCTTCGTGGAAGTTTCAATTTGCAAAGTTTCCTTCAACGAGAATTTACATCTGGAATTTGTTTACATTTTACCCATGCATTTGTTTTCTGAAGAGCAATCTGCTCACACTTCCTTGAAAGAACAGTATAGAAAACAGCATAGACAGAGGGGAAAAGTCTACAGCTACTTGAACTAATACTACTAATGGAAAACATGCTAGAAAGAAATCCTTGAGTGTACATGCTGAATCCCTTGTTTGCTAGCTATTAAAAACCTTGGCAATTTTAGAGCTAAAAATAAACAATTGACACTAAAAGAATGGAAGAAGAAAAAACAATCCCAGTTTCAGAAAGAAATGCACAGGAAAGAAGATTGAGAAACAATTAAGAAAAATATTGCTGACCTAAATGAAAATGTGACAGACCTGCCCATTACAGATGATTCAGAAAACAAAAGACAACATCAAGGTATCAGAAAGTACTAAATGGAAGACAGATTCTGGGAATGAAAAGAGATAAAATCACCCTTAGCAAGTTTAAGTAATGGAGAATAAGGCATGTGAACAACCAGTATAAAGAATATCACCTACACAACTGCTAGATTTTTGCAAGGTTGAGTTCACCCCATGCTATGAATCCTGATTTCATTAGTGTGGAACAAATGCTACAAACCACATTCCTTCTTAAAAAAAGTTCAGCAGCTGCTGGATTTGCAGTGTCAGTGATGAAACGCATACACCCACCACGAGACACTGAGCTGTCCCCGATGAAGTGCAAAGAGGGCTGTTTCTCTGTAAGCTGATGTGCACAAGGATAGCAGTCACCAAGATTACTGTGCTCTAGCTTCATCTGCTCCCATGGTCTTGAAGGAATACAGGTCTAACCAAATGACACATAAGGGACACAGGGGCAAAGAAAAATTAGCCAAAAAATCACTGAAGAACAAATCAAGACACTGAAGGAGGTCTTGTCTACTCTTTGAGCCAGTCAGTTTAAGACAGAGGAAGAACTGGATGGGTTTTACAGGAAAGCAGCTGTTGAGTTTCTGAAGGCAGTTTCAGCGTTGATTAGTGATTAATGCATGAATCATCACCAGCATACAAATAGTAAGAGCCTACAGTCAAAATGTCAAGAATATAGAAAAGCAAACTGATGTTGAATCAATCTGTCCTGGGAATATTTCTAGCTAAGTTACATAAAGTATTGCTCAATTTTATCATGGCATATCTAAAAATTGAGAATATTGCTTGTACTTCTCATAATAGTATCATTCTTTGTGATTTAACACAAAAACTGATACAACTTCCAGTTTCTTAACTTCAGACTTTAAATACTCTTCTTAATAATGCTCCCATTTTCTTGTGCCCTCTTTGACAGCTATCGGTGCTAGAGCAAGTGCAGTAGTTCAGATTTATACAACTGAAGAGCTCCTAAACTTTTCAAACAGCAAAAAATAAATTGTGAAGTTCATTATTCACTTGGCTGGAAATACTACATTATGGATATCTAGTAGGAGAATCAAAAAAATGTACTAGCATCAAAGAAACCTCCCTTATTCCAGATGCTTTGTTTGTATTCAAACAGGTTCTGAAAATATGCTGCTTACATATTTATTCTAGCTACATATTTTTAGTTGAAAATCATAAGATAATCTTCCTTTATACCTCATTTCTGAAATTATAGTCTAATGTACAAAAAGATTAAAGGTAAAATTGTTGAAGCAACAGCTAGGTACGTCATTTGAATTAAATCTAGCATTGTCCCTGGAAGTGTTCAAAAAAACATGTAGATGTGGTGTAGATGTGTAAACATGTGGCAGTTGGGGATACAGTTTTGTGATGAGCATGGTAGTGTTAGGTTAACAGTTGGACTTGATGATCTCAGAGGTCTTTTCCAACCATAACAACTTTATGAATCTATCCTTCCTTATCTAGCATACCTATATCAAAGAAACAAGCGGAGTGTATTATTCTGAGATAAGTTTTCCTTGGTTATATAACCATTTATCTTAAAGAATACCTTTAATCTTTAAAGAATACCTTATCTTAAAGAAATCTACCTTTAAAAGTTAGCATTATAGTTTTCAGTTTAAAACAAACGTAACAAAACAATCTAGCACATTTACACAATCTAAACCTGACCCACTTTGAATATGGCTCTTAAAATGGGTGGATTCCCCACCTCTTGACCACACAAAGATCTTTCAGATTTTAACCTTTTTGTAATTGAAATCCTATTAGCCAAGCACAGCTACCCTTGGGTTGCTCTCTGACATAATGAAAACCTGCTTAGGGAGAAAGATGAATGGCTGTTGTGCTCTAAAAAAGCAACCGCATATTACTGGCAATTGTTTACACTATCTGCTTCCAAGGAGGACTTCAGTTACTACAGTTAATGATTTACTTTGTCTCCAATTTTTATTAGAAACATGGAACACTGACAACAATGACCTCAAACACAAAAGCTACTTTTGTAATTTCGGGTTTGCTACTCCAGTCATGTTTCCTGCATAAGTAAACACCTCTTTTTTTCCTTCCTCCCTCTTGGAAGAAAGGACGGCGAGGCATCCCAATCCATCTAAGCACATACTCCACATCACCAGTAGCTGAAGCAATACAGATATCTAGTGGATAGGACTGTTTGCAGTTACATTGAGGACTATGGCATTAAGGAGGCAAAACCACGGCTGCAGTGCAGCCCAGCTAACTGTCATGACAGTGGTTCAGAGTATCACACCCACACCTTGGTCATACACATTGAAGAGACTCCTGGGCTACAGCATACCCTGTGATTACTGTGCAGCAGTACTCTGAAGGTAAGGGATGCTTGCTGACTGATGGAGCACTGAGCTACAGCACCTCTGTTCTGCTCTGCACCTTTGCCCAGATGTTTATAGGGTATACGCTGTAAATGCTGCTATATATGGGGCACTAATCCAAGGAGATAAGAAATGCTCTTTCTTATCTAAAGAAGGTTTATTTTGTGTTGTACATGTGAACAGGAGTACCCAGTAATTTATTAATTCTGATTGTTCAAAAGGATCCTGTCATCTCAGTGCCATTTTGTGAAAAAAGTGGTGACCTTAGCCACCAGTTTAGACTCCTAAATCTATGCCAGAGAAGAGAATGGAAAAATTCCTGAGGAGTTATTCTCTCCTCTAATCACCTGTCCTCTAATGTAAGCACCACTCCCAGAGGGACATGTAGTACAAGTCCTTTCTTGGAAGACCAAGTCAAGATCACTTGCTTCAGATCCAGGAGCTACACTACCTTGGGATAGTACAGAAAAAAACAAGAACTAATTACTATCCCTAAAATTTCTGTGGAACATCTGAAGGCAAGTAAATCCCTTGACTGATTTGATGTATGAACTACTTTGCATGAGACAAGTTGGCCTTTATAAAATTGAGTTATACTTACGTGTCATCAATGGACTCAGAAGACTGAACACTAGCTATTTGGAAAGCCTGAGAGAGCTGGGTCTCTTCAGCCTGGAGGAGACTGAGAGGGGACCTCATTAATGCTTATAAATATGTTAAGGGTGAGTGTCAGGAGGAAGGAGCCAGGCTCTTCACAATGTCATCCAATGTTAGGACAAGAGGGAATGGGAGCAAGCTGGACCACAGGAGGTTTAGTATTAACACGAGGAGGAACTTCTTTACAGTAAGGGTGATGGAGCACTGGAACAGGCTGCCCAGGAGGGCTGTGGAGTCTCCTTCTCTGGAGACATTCAAGAGCTGCCTGGACACATTCCTGTGTGAGCTCGTCTAGGTGATCCTGCTCTGGCAGGGGGGGTTGGACTAGATGATCTTTCTAGTTCCCTTCCAGCCCCTGACATAATGTGATACTGTAAAAAACAAGGCTGGACTCACTTCAACTGCTGTTGAACACTGGAACTCACACACACAATGGTGGAAAGGGGGAAAGAGTGCTTAATTCAAGGATGGTTGAGAGTACCTGAGGGCAGAAGAGAATCAGCTGCACTTGTGCAGCTGCAGCACCTGATTATATCAAGTTCCTAATCCAGCCCTGAAGATGCATATCTTTGCCAGTTAACAGAGAAATGCATGCAGTCTCAGATCTGTTGATCTGAGGCAGTAAACATTGTTTCTCAGTTCAAGTCTGCAGATGAATTACCTCTGTCTTTATAAATAACTTTATAAATAGAGTACAAAAGTATTATAAGGGAAACCCTATTTAGCAGCTGTACACTTGCCATTTGGCCAGAGAACTGCATAATTGCATCAAGTTTAGTCACATGAAGCTTTTTTATGGTTTCCTATCTAGAGGAAGGAAGTCCTGGTCTACAGCAGCTGATTACGAGTCCACTGGGAGGTCTGAGCTCCCATGGCTAGAACCATTTTGCCATTCACACAAGTCCATTTCACACTTGCTCTGGTTAGTGCCATTGTATCACACCACACAACTAACACACAGCCTTCAAAGTAGCTAGCAGCCCAAAAAAATCTCTTGGAGAAAGGAGCACTGTGTTGTCAATTTAAAGAGAAAGCCTCTCCAGAGGACAGGATATTGGAAAAAAAGATAATAAAATCACCTGCCTGAGTAAAACCACTCTCTGGTCCTGCTGACAATAGAGTAAATCTTACCCCTGTCAAGGAAAGACAAGACATACTGGTGTTCCCGTATTACACAGACTGAATTCTGCCTTGTTAAGAAATCAGAAGCCACTGAAGTTTAATACAAGAAAATTAAATGTAGTAAGTGTGGATTATGGTGCTCAAGCTTAAACACTGGAAAGGGAACAGATAAGACAAGTGCCCACCGCATACTGCTGAGCCACATCTGAAACTCTGTACTCTTACACGAGGGTGCTACTAGTACTCACACTTTTAAGTACAGTTGAAAAAGTAGTACTGACAGTCAGTGGTGGTGTCAAGTGAGAGAGAAGGTTAAGAAACTATTACCCTTCAATTGAAAGGGACACCACCTGAAGTGGTGTCCATCCTGAAGTCACGTGAACAACAACAAAAAAACCCCAAGGAAGCCTGATTTACCAAAACGTAAGGTACATTTTAGAATATGTAATTCAGAATAAAGATAAGGCAATGAAGTGTTCAAATAGCTGCTGTAACTACTGCCACTCACATCTCAAAGGGTCTCCTATCAAGAGGATAAATACCAAGGGATTCACTATGGCACCAAGCTCTCTTAAGGAATTTCCAAATAATCATGTCAGACTTGAGAGAAAAGACAAACTGTTGCAGTTAAGCCACAACCAGCAAAGGCAAGGCATACCTTCTTAGTGCTAGAAATAAGTTATCTTTAAGACAAAGAAAGAGATAACAGTAGTTAACTACTCAATAAAATAGCCATGCTGCTGAGAACATAGCTGCATTGGGCAGGTCACGTCTCCAGGATGAAGAACTACTGCCTTCCTAAGATCATGCTTTATGGTGAACTTGCCACTGGCTATTGCAAGAGAGGAGCCCCAAAGAGGAGATACAAGGACTCCCTGAAACAACAGCTCAGCCTTGGCCATATTGATCACCTTAACTGGTCTACTCTGGCCTCCAGTCGGGGTCTCTGCACACACACTATTTTGAGCAGGCATGCAGGATCACTCTTGAGGAGAAAAGACAGCGTAGAAAGAATCATGTCTTGCAGATTATACCTCCTAAGGAGTCCTTCTGCTGTGCCTTTTGCAACCGCTCTTGTCTGTCCTGCATTGGCCTTTTCAGCCATCAGCGCGCTTGTAAAAAGTGCTTGTGAAGAGCGTGGATGGAGCCCTCCCCGGATCTTCGTTTGCGAAGCCTAGCCATGAAAATGCGTAGGGATCCTTTGTACCTAGAGGCAATTCTTCAGCATATTATCTGCTACTGATCAGATAATATCGTATTCACTATAGAACAACCTAGAGTTTACACAAAAACTGAAACTTCTCAGTCAGCCTGAAGAGGAACCTAGGGAGCACCTCTCAAAAGTGTCTTGTTAGGGAGCCTTACGTAGCAAAGCAGCAGCTACTTTACAAGTCAGAGAAGCTGCCAAAGTCAAAGCTGAGTAACCCATCACATGATTACAAGCTTAGGACTAGCACACTAGTTCAGATCCTTAGAGACTGTGTCAACACACTTAAAGAAGCTATCGAGCAAACACTATTAAAGGAAGCATTTGGTAAAACAAAATTTTGAAAGTTGCACGACATAAAAGTGGTTATATTTCATCTCAATTCCATACAGCTAGCAATGCCAAAACTGAGGAAAATAAAACATCAAATTACCCACTGGCTGGAATTTATTATCCAAGTTTCTCTCAACCATTCTCCTGTACTGACAGCAAGGTTTGAAACCCCCATTTGGACTAGAGTTGTGCCATAGAAACACATGGGTTATGTATCAATAACCCTCTGAGATCATAGAGTCCAACTGTCCACCTAACACTACCATGCCTGCCAAACTATGTCCCCAGGCACTATATCTACACATTTTCTGAACATTTCCAGGGATGGTGATTCCACCCCCTCCCTGGGCAGTCTGTTCCAATGACTGATACCCCCCTCAGTGAAGAAATTCTTCCTAATATCTAATGTGAACCTCCCTTGGTGCAACTTAGAGCCATTTTCTTTTGTCCTATCACTTGTTAATTGGTAGAAGAGACCAACCCAGCCTCGCTGCAACCTCCCTTCAGGTAGTTGTAGACAGTGATAAGGTCTCCCCTCAGGCTCCTTCTTCGCCAGACTAAGCAACTCCAGTTCTCTCAGCCACTCCTTATCAGACTTGTGTTCTAGACCCTTCATCAGCATCGTTGCTCTTCTTTGGACACACACAGCACCTGAATGTCTTTCTTGCAGTGAGGGCTCCAAAACTGAACATGCTATTCAAGGTGCAGCCTTACCAGTGCTGAGTACAGAGGATTCATCACTTCCCTACTCCTGCTGGCCACACTATTTCTGATAACAAGTCAGGATATTGTTGGCCTTCTTGGGTACACTGCTGGCTCATGTTTAGATGTTGGCTGTTGACCAACATCTCCAGGTCCTCATAACGGCTAATTAAGCAGGAGAAGACTACTCCAGTCCCAGAAAACATTATCTGCAGTACCACTTAAAAACTACACAGGCTGATCAGAAGGCAAACAAAAGCAATTCTTCATCTAAACCATAACTGTATTCACAAGCTATACAAAGAACTGCCACTGTAACACCAGTTTAATGCCACTTAAGCTGCCAATCCTAAAAAGCAATTCTGATGGCACTGTAAGTCACTGTGCTCACTAAACTAGCTCACAAGAGCTGGATATTTGAAATGCTTAGCCCCCCCTGTGAATGACATCTTTCAGGCTCAGTGAAACAGTCAACAATGACAAAGATATTTACTGCCAAAGAAAAGTTAGAAGACTTTCAAAGGCTATCATAATCTACAAAATTACAGTAGACAACCTTTCTCAACAGCTGCTTTATTCGGGAAATAGTTTTGCTGGCTGCCAATTCTTCAGTTTCCTTTGCTGCCAAAGCCACATCTTATGAAGTTGATAGTGCTGTGTGATGTAGCTTTCAAGGCAAGAAACCTAAAGCACCATAGTTACTAGTAAACAAGCAAGACACACTTCCTTGTAAAAGAGTCTTTCTGCACTAACAAACCTTTTCACCAAGGCACTAAAAATCTCTCTATTCCAGCAACATTTCAGATTTCACCCAAGGTACGGCAGGACAAAAGCCATGACCTCCCTAAAGGACCTGCCACCTCCCAGCAGCCGGGCGCGTACCTGCCCCACCACCCCCACCTCCGCCGCGGCCCAACTTGGTGTCGCGCCACCGCCCCCAGGAGGCCCGAGACCCCCGAGTCAGAGCTACCGCCCCGGAACTGCAACAGCAGGTGGAAGCCCGCTGGCAGGTTTCCAGTTACAAACGGGGCACAGGTGCTGCGTCCAGCGCCGCTAGCCCCGGGGCCGGCCCAGGCCACCGCTACTTCTCCCACCGCCCCTCCGCCAGGCACGACAGGCCGCGGCCGCCCCGTCCCCCTCCTTACCGAGCAGGGCGGCCGCCGCGAGCAGCCTCCGCGCGCCCTGGGCGCAAGCCATGGCGGAGACAGGGGACAGGACGAGGACACACCGGCGGGAGCGCCGAGAAGGGGTGACGGGGACAAGGGGGCGGCGGTGGCACCACACCGCACTCGGGAGACTAGCGACGGCCCCGTCGGTCATATGACCGCTGACGTCACCAGGCCCGCCCGGGCGCCGTCACGTGATTCGCGTGTTCAGCCCTGGGGGGCGCCGCCAGGGAGTGAGGTGAGAGGCATCTCGCGAGAGCAGGGCGTGAGCGACGCGAGGCGGGAGGGGACTCCTTGACACTCCAGGGGCCGGCCCTAAGGGCTGTGTTGGTCTGGCTGTCGACCAACAGCTGTAGGATCTTTTTCCAGCAGGCAGCTTTCCAGCAACTCTGCTCCAAGGCTGGCACGTTGCGTGGGGTTGTTGTGATTGAAGTGTCGGACCCGACACTTGGCCTTGTTGAATCTCATACAGTTGGTGTTAGCCCATCAATCCAGACTGTTCAGATCCCTCTGCAGAGCCTTCCTACCCTCAAGCAGATCAACACTCCTGGCCAGCTTGGTGTCATCTGCAACCCATAAGGCCCAGGGCTTCTTAGGGCCCTATTTTGCCATGGGCTGAAGAGAGCCATGACTTGGCCTTGGGCCACTGCCAACCTGGCACAGGCCATGTGCCCAGCCCTCACCTGTAGCATAGGTATTTGGCAATGAGCATTCAGAGATTTCAAGTCTCTCTGCAAACTGCCATATGTCTTCTCACTGTAACTCATGTTGAGTAAGAGCTGTGAAGAACATCAGCACCCAGATCAGCCTGACCAGCTCTGGGCATTTTTAACCATGGCTCCCAGTGGGGAATGCAGCATGAGCACCCCTATGTTAAAGAGGAGATGGTAGAGAAGGATGAGAAATGGCTTTGTGAACAGTTAACCCATGTAAGTTTTGTATTGCCTCCAGGATATGTTTCTTGCCACTGAATTTAAGGTGAGTGCAATCAACCTGCATAGAACTAATTCAGTCCCAGTTGCATAAAAGGGCTTGAAGTTAATGGTTCATTATCTCTGAAGCATCTATACCTGTATATACATATAATCCACATATCTGTTCCAAGCCAAAATAGGGACTGCTAGTGACTTTCCATTGCACAGGTAAAATTAATGGCACTTTCACATTGTTTCTGATGTTATGTGATGTTTTTATAAATAATAATTTCAAAAATTATTTTTTTTTTGAGAAAAACAGAAAATAGGTGAAGTTAATTTATCAACATTCTCAGGTGTCAGCATAATAACAGAGATAGGGAGTCCAGGCCATTCGATCACTTTGTAATTCAATGCTTTCTTATCTAAGATGTTAAGGATATGCTCTCTTCATCAGAAACCTCAGAAGTATTTATTTGCTACTGAAATCCTATTTCTGTTACCACTGGAAAGTGTGCCAATAGCAGGGTGCTTCTGCTTTCTCAGAATGACTGCCGTGTCATCTCTCTTCTCATTATAGGGTATTCCAGATTAATCAGCTCTTAGGCAGAATCATTTATGCTCCCAAGCTGCCTTCATATATTTTTCCTTACTACCAATTTGAAATGCAATTTAGCTACTACTAGCTGCTGAAGTCCAGTCCATCTACTGTAAATTTGATGACCTTTCCCTGCTGTTTCTTAGTTCAATTACACTTCCTGTTCCACAAAACATCCTTGACAAGTTTATTTGCTCATTAGGGTGGCTTGAGGATCTGCCTTTCTTTTTCAATGTTGTTGCTATAAAGAAACATTTCTTAATGATGCATTTTTATGTATGCATTTTTAGAGACAGTACATTTTATTTTAGTTTGTTTGCCTTTCCCTGCAGCACTTTAAGCAATCTTTATTCTTGCCATGTATTGCCAAAAGCAGAAGTTAGTCAGCTTGAAAAAGCACATAAAGGAACAGCTCTGGTCAAGTGTTTGAATGAGTAATCTGTAGAGGAGTTGGGGTTATGGGAGGTGGGTCATGGGTTGTTCTCATTTATTTGATCAGTGCTTTTGGAACCTGCACCAAACTGGAGGGAAGTCTATAAAATACTTGAAGTCTGCCAGTCAACAAAATAGAGAAGAATACCCAACATGAGATTTAAACTTGCTGTGCAGTGGTCTGCTCCTGTACTGGAAAATTGGTAGGCATCTGTGAATTGAAAAATGACAGATGTTTGGCTTACCACCAATTAATATCTACCTATAAGTTGCATCAAACAACAATATTGTGTCAAGAAATTGGTAACTAAAGAACATAAGACTATCAGCAGAGAATTATGTTGATCTTACGTGCTGTGGATCATTAGCTTACTAAGCCTTTTACAGTGGTAGAGAGACTGCACAACAACCGTTTTCCATGTCATTGCCAGTGGAAGCATTACCAGGGTGTTTGTTAGCCTGTTTTTCTAATGGAACAAGTCTTATGCAATCATGTTGGCCATCAGCCTCATGCTCAATAATTTGTTGGCTGACATCAATCAAACTTGATAACAGGGTAAGATATAAAACCCCATTAAGTTACATCTTCTCTAAAAGCTCATATGTAGACAGCCTGGAGATCCAAATTAGTGCTGTAACAGAGGGAAATGTAACCCATACCTGGCCCCTATGCATTTTGCTTCACAGAGCTGCTGTCCAACCAACATGCACACAGTTCCAGATTAACCATGGTATGCCTCCTGGCCCCTCTTCAGAGCCATGGATGCTTTTGGGGAAGAACATGGGAAATACCCAGAAGATGTAAGACCTATTACTGCAATACAAACTGTTCTACAGAGTTAAGGCAGAGTACTGGCATAGAATACAGAATACAGTTTGGGAATCTTCACCAGGAAGTAATTTCCACAAAACATAACTCCATTTTTCCTGTAGCCTTTTGCTATGTATTATCTCTGACTTCAAATGGTTACTCTCTTTCTGGAAAGACTTGCTAGGAATAGATAACAAAGGTTATAGTACAGATTCTGCTCTCCCTAACATACCTGCCAAAGATCATAAACCTACAAACAGCTGTCTGCAGAACAAATCAATTTGTGCTAGTTTTGGCTGGGATAGAATTCATTTTCTTCATAGTAGCTGGTATGGACTGTTACGTATTTGTGCTGGAAACAGCACTGATAATTCAGAACTGTTTTAGTTATTGCTGAGCAGTGGTCACACAGACTCAAGGACTTTTTGGTTTCCCATACCATCTCACCTGGGAGTATGCCTGGAGTACACAAGAAGTTTGGAGAGGACACAGTTGGGACAGCTAATCCTAACTGACCAAAAGGATATTCCATACCATATGACATTGTGCTCAGCAATAAAATAAAATCTGGGTGAAGAAGGAAGGGTTTGAGTGATGGAGTTTGCCTTCCCAAGTAACCATTACATGTGATGGAGCCCTGCTTTCCTGGAGCTGGCTGAACACCTGTCTTCCAATGGGAAGTAGTGAATGAATTTGCTTTACCCTATGAAACTGTCTTTATGTCAACCGATGAGTTTTCTCACTTCTACCCTTCCAGTTCTCTCCCCCTTCCCAAGAGGGGTGAGTGAGCAAGCAGCTGACTTACCTTGGGGTTAAACCACATCATCAATACACTGAAGTTGTCTGAAAGGTGTGTAATTATTTAATTAATTTTTTTTAATGATGCATAGCGCAAAGAAAGGAATGAAGAGGCTGCAGCAGACCAAGAGTTAAATGATAAACCAAGGTTCAGATAAAGGAATATGGGTGAAGCTAAAATACAGAACTAAGAAAACAGGCCACAAGAAACATGCAGGAAGGAGGCTGTTGGTGGCTGGTAAGAAGCTGTCTGGTAATTGCCAGACTTCAGAAGCATCTGCAAGTCAGCCATGAGCTTGCACTCTTCACACTCCCTTTCCATCAGGAAATGTTGGGCTAGACGACAGGGCATCACATGTAGGAAAATACCTTTTTAAATACATGAAATAATGTCTCTCTGGTTGAGTTACCTGAATGTTTAAATTAAAATGAGTTAAATTAAAATGAGTTAAATTGTAAAGTTTTGAGTTTAGTGGGAAGGCTTTGGTAAGATTGGAGAGACCCTGCCCGCATCCCAGATTGCCGCTGCTATTTTTGTCATTCCGTAGAAGCTGCTACACAGTTTGTTCCAAGGATGCTAAATTGCCAAGATCCAGGTTTTCAAGACATCTAAACATTGATGTGCTGCAGAAGAAATCTGCTACTTTGCTACAGCCTGATGCCTTCAACAGTGAATGAACTTCCAGGAAGAAATGTTTAGCAACCTCTCTCTGTGACACAAATATACTTGGGAGGGATGTGAACACAAACAGCCAGCATCAAACCAACAGTTGGCTGAGACTGGTTTGCTCAGGCAAATCCTATTACCAGCTATCAAAAAGCAATCAAATGCAGCTATTTTGCTATGAACAAGTGATTACCATGCTGACTAATAAACTAGCTGCTTACCTGTTGGTTCAGCACATACAAAAACCCAGGAAGAAAAATTTGAGGAAATTAAATTAAAAATGAGGACCTAAGAAAGTGAGTCAGGATCACCTGGCCTGTCAACCTCTCCCATAACTTTTGAACCTCTGTAGCGACTTTCAGACCAATTTGGAATCTTCAGGGATCATTACATTCTCTGTAGGTTTGGGGGGTAAGGGGATGGGTGGAGATCTGCAGCTGGAGAACAAAACCAATGCTCCCACCAGCAGAAAGGCAGAGCTAAGCAGAAAACTCCTCTGCAGTACTGCTGCCTGAGGTTATTGGGGGGGCGGATAGTAAAGGAGGAGATCAAGAGTACCCATCACAGAAGGACAGACTTTATTATTTCCACTGCTCATGAAACAACTCATTTTTAATTACTATACCAGAGTTATTTGGCCAAAGAGTTCTAGTCTATGGCAATTAAGAAAAACTCCATGTCAGCACTTTTGATCAATTAACATTGCTTTGTTATGAATGATCACTTCAGTCATCTTTAGGATAACACCACTGCTTTCAATCTATTGTTTAAAACCACCAAAACAGGAAGTCTGGGATCAGAAAGGGAAGGCAGTACACACTCACTGCTTGGTATCAGTTGCTGCATACTAGTGCCAACTTTCTATGTGGATAAAGCCTCCGGCCATTACACTTCTGTGAGGCACATACTCCTTTTTGTTTTAGGAGTCTAGTAAGATAGATCTGATCAGCTTCCATATGCATTGAAAGTGAATTATAATGTGAATGGTATAATTACCACTAGAGAACAAACTGCACAAATAAACTGAAGTACCACATTCTCACCATGGCTAAGAAATTAATATTTAATATGCAACAAATTTTATTTGCATTAACTGAAGATTCAAATATTAAGTCTACATTAAATTACAATATTAAATATGCTTTAAATACAATAAACGAGATGTGTTTAGTTTCTAAACACAAAGGGAACAAAAATAATTCAGAAGAATGCAATACAATTAGTGACATCAGATGACAATATGGACTTTCATATATAAATCCACAAGATGTCAACTCCTAGCAATATTTTAGTTTAAGAAGTGATGGCCTTTAAATTGATGCACAAACCCCGTGTTACATAAACTTAGTAAGGTATCTCTCAAGAAAATATTGCTCAGTTAAATTCTCAATTATGCCATGATCAAAACTCCTTTGGTAGCTCTTTTTCAGAATGAAACACACCAGTATACAAATCCAGAAAATAAACGGTCTTGTATTACCACAAAAGGTGTCTTCCTTACAGTTTCAAGTATCTAACAGATCTACAGTGTCTTTCATTCTTTAATTCAAATCAACTTGCATATATACAATATGTAACAAAGTACTCACAAAATCCCTAGTCTTTCAAGACAAAAAACTATGCTTTTACAATATTGAGACCATAAAAGTCTTTTTCTAAAAAAAGGTTTTGTTTTGAAAGTGGAGCACGCTGTACAGTAGGTTCCCTGTATGTTATTTTCAAGGCAAAACTAAATGTTACAGCAATTACATAAATAGTGATAAACACCAGTTGCCCTAAAATGAGGTAGGGCTTCTTTGACTCAGATCTAATCTTTGCCACCCAAGCCAGCAGAAGTCATAATAAAATAATAACCCATATCTTAGCTAAATAATCCAACAGCTCACTACACACAGGAACACAGTTGTCGTCTTGGCACTTTAAGGATCTCACTTCAAAACCTGATTTATCCAGACTGAAGTTTAGAACCACTTGAAAGAAAATTAACTGAACACAAGTCAAAGGGTTTCATGGTGCATAATTTCAAAAAGTCAGCATATTTCAACAACACTGCTGTATGTAAGTGCTCAGCAATTAAGGGTTTTTAAAAAGTTACCCAAGTTGTCACTGTAGCTAAAGAATGCAGCATATAGGGTCTTTATGGATGCAGTTAGGAACACATAAATGAAGAAACAAGAAGTTTTTCTCACTCAGGTGATCTTACCTCTCCATCCAACTTCAATGACATTGTTAAACAAAAATGTAAAACTAAATTTTGAAGAACCCAAAAGAACAGAAGAACAACTACAAGAAATAAAAACATGACATTTAAAACTGGTAAAGGAGTCTTGACAAGGATGATCATTTTGCTTCTTTTCCACAGCAGTGCATGCAGCTGGTTGAATAATATATATCAACCTGAAATCTGCTACAAGGGAAGTCTGCAACAGCCTAGGAATTTGGTGTCCTGAAGATACATGTGGATGACTTTGGTTTTTATTTTCATTTTAAATTAAATTTATTTTTTTTAAATAAAAGTATTTCTTCTCCGTTATGCAACATAGTGGTACTGATTGGGGTTGTCTTTGTCTCTCTCCATATAGTCTCTATCAATGAGAGATTCAATCCTCTTTTTCAAGTCTCCAGGCTACAAGGAAAGATGAGATTAGTATAACATGTAGTAATAGAGATGCAAATATCTTTTATTTTAAATAATAGGACTGCTAACAGCTACATAAGAAAATGCACCATAGTAAATATTTAGGTATAATTCCCTACTGATACTCTGCCTTCTTCCTGTTCATGCTCATTTAAATACCCTAATCTTCAGATTTGATTCAGAGAGATTTCACATTTCTTACTCTTAGAGACAAACTGAATGGAAAAATATGTGATATTTTTAGATAATTCTAGGAAGATCTGAAAAACAAAATCAGTTACCTTTACAGGAAATTTCAGTTGATTATACAATTCAGAAACAAGGAGATTATGTCCAAGAGTCTTTCTCATCTTCATTATTCGTACAATAGCAGCATCAATCTGATACTGCCTGTCTTGAAACACTCTCTCCGTTGTGCTGACCTGTTCCTCGACCTAAACAACAGTAGAACACCACAAATCAGATCGCCCTTTATTGCTCTTTTTTTCACTTGTATTTCTATAGTTAGCCTTTATGAAATGAAATGAAACTAATGTATTCTTATTCACCTTTGAGAGAAATACACACATTACTGAATGCTAAGAGTTAAGTGTTTCTAGAGTGTACTGCTAAAGCAAACCAAAGATATAATTAATGATAATGTAAAGAAAAAAAAACATGTCTTACTTTAAATATATTTGGTAAATTAAATTAAATCTTAAAAACTCACTTCAGATTTCTGAGAGAACATACAACAGTTTGACAGCCCAAATACAGTTGTATTTTGTATCAAACTCATCAACTCCAATTTGACTTTTAGGGATTTTAATATGCAAAGGCAAAAAGGAAACAAACCAATGTTAATTAAAACATATCACCCGGTGCCAAGAATTTGGATTCAAGTACAATAAAGACATCTACTGCAAAACTAGGGACAACTCTGACTTCAACAACTCTCTTACCTGCTAAATAAAGAAGTGACATGTTGACATTTGATTCAGGAGTTCAGTATAGTACCAACACTTCAGCCATACCACAGAAACTTATAAGGTGGAACTCAAACATCTACAAGATCCTCTCAGTTTAATACATAGACATTTAAATTTGCAAGCACAGGAAGGAACATAAGTTGCTTTGATTTCAGTGAATTTTAAAATCTTCATTGTCCCTGTGAGTCATCCTGACTACTATAAAACTTAAAATATGTGGTTCCTTTCTCCATATGCAAAAACTAAGAGAGGAAATACAGAGATTCTGTCTCTCCACGCGGGACATGTTGATAAACAGTTAACATAAACAGAATGAATGCAAAAAAATAAATACATACTGTTTCCTTCATTTGGATTTGGTTGATCTTTATTCTAAACAATTTATGCTTAAAATCACCATTAAAGATGAATTTATCTCCATCTTCTACGTCCTTGCCCTTTGGATTTTTAATCAGTACTCGTGCTTTTCCACAAGCTAAAGACTGCAAGGTTCTTCTTAATTCACTCTCCTCTGAAGAAATTCAAAGTATGGGAGAAAGCAGAATGAATCATTAACATGAAGAGTTTTATGTGATCAATCTAGAAATACAATTTAAAAGTTACTGGGTCTATGTTAATGCTTTCTTCCAGCTGAGTTCCAATTAGTTAACAACTCATACCCTTCAAACTTGCTCTGCCATCTTTCACTGGTAAGTGCTTAGAGTGTGCACAGAATTGTACATAGCAGGAAGAGAGGTTCAGGCTCATCTTAGTCAGCTTTCCATTCCAAAGTAGTTTCAGAAAAGCTTTCATGTTCCTGTGAAGTATATTTAGACAAGACCTCTCAAAGAAGCATGGTTACCAAAGAATAACTATTTTTTCTCTGCATGACAGTTCATGCATTTTGTAACTGGCAATAATTCATTGAAACAGTGACTGGAAAACACAAGTTCCAACTGTGGCCAGTTAATGCAGATGAAGACAGTGATATTCCAAAGGGGCAAAAATCCACGTTCTGTTTTGTTTGGGTTTGTTGGGTTTTTTTTAGTCATATGGTAATCACCTATGAGGTACCCTTCTACTTAGCATGAAGAAAATTCTTAAGACTCTGACTTTTTGACCTCCAAAAGAACATGTATTTTGTGTTAGATGGCAATGAAATGAAATATAATGATAGAACAGACAAAGTCTGAAATGCATGTAAAAACCAATTGCCCAAACTGTTTCAATGCCTAAGGGTTTTGATATCCAGACACTCATTTAATTTTTGAAGTTTGAGACAGTTACAAAACTAACTTTTGATAGTGTAACATTGAAGCTGCATTAATGAGTGTCTGGAGACAACCAGTAGAATATATCTACAGGAAGCAGAATATATGATATTCACTTCTGTAAAATGTATGTAGTAGATAATGAATGCATGAAAGACTTATCAAAGAGCTGGAACTCTGGACATAGCTGTCCTATCCTGCAAAGTGCAGCCTGAACACAAATGGCTAGGTTTTATTTTGTGAAAAGTGCTTGCTTAAGAAACTGAAAGTTTTCAGTCATACTGTCTTACTGGTTTCTGCCACACTGAGTGGTCTTTTCTTTACTTAGATAAAGTAAGTTGTTAGAGGCCAATTCTTCAGCATTGGGAGATTCAGTATTCCTGTCAGTATTTAGTTTAGAGCTGAGGAACAAGTACCCTTGGTGAGAAGGTCCATCTAGCCCAGCATCTTGTCTCCAGCAGGGGCCATGAACAGGTAAGCTTAGGGCAGCATATAAGAGCAAAGCTAATACAGCCCCACACTTCCCTGCTCTTCCTCCTCTCCTCATCCTACAGCTCTCTAAGTCTCCAATCACTTAGGGCTCAGGGTCTTTGTAAGCCAAGAGGGGTTTCTATGTGCTGAGACACCTTCAGTGCTCTTTGTTCATCCCTGAACCTGTCCCCTTGAATTCTGTAAACTTCTAGCTTTTACAATATGCTGTTTAGTTTTCACCACCGTGTGTTCGTATCTGGGGTTTTTTTTTTGCCCTCTGCCTTTTATTTGAGTAAGAAAACAAATTCTTATTCATAGATTTCTATTTACCTTTTGGTCTATTTAGTTTAGACTCATTCTCTGATCCACTATGTTATTTTTAGATGGGAGAGGGAGAAGTCTGACAAACCCCATAGATTTTCTAAATCATTAAAATGTGCCACCAACTTCATTCCCTTTGAATTTAGATGAAGCCCACCCCTCTTGTAGAGGTTCCCCATTTCAAAGGCTTTTCTACTTCTTAGTAAATCTAGACCCTCCTCCATACATCATTTTTGCAAGCACACATTGCAATTCTGCCTGTTTGCCTAGCCCTGCACACGTGTTTAGAACATTCAGACAGTTTCCATGGCAACCCTAATGCCCAGGTTTTGCTCTCCAGGCTTTCTACCAGGTCCTGTCATTTGTACTCATGAGCCAGGAGCTCTGGTTCATCCAGGGCTGTCTCTAAGAGTCTGGCTGTCAGCACCTCTGCCCTTAGTGGTCAATTCACCAAGCATCACGAATTCAGCAACTTTTTCTAATAACTGAATCACTGTTCTTTTCCAACTAGCCAGGATACCAGCCTTTGGCTGGGCACCACTGAGTAAAAGGATCATCCAAGCGGCAGGAGGTGGAAAAGGCGTAGTGTGGGATCTATTTCTGATATTGTTTCTGGCCATAAGATTTTCTTCTTCTTTAGAAGTAGGGAGACTGCCAGGTGGGAACAAGACCACTCTAAAGCATCTCCAAATGTCTTGTGTAGGTAGAGCCTGAGGAAGACAGAGGTTTTATGTCATCCATCCTGGCCCCATGGGAACCCCATAGACCATGATCTGTTCTCATTACCTGCATTCTTATACTATTTCCTTATAGGGGAGAGAAACACAGACACTGCACTCAGTGCAAAGACACAGGTAGCTCCCAACTCAATTCTAGCCAGCTGCCTTAAAAAAACAGTCTATGTGCTATCATGGAATGGATTTCCATGCAGCAGATTTTATCTGTTGCTGTCAGACAGTCAGAATGCAAGCTCTGAAGTACAGAAATACAAGACGAGAAAGTAGGATCTGGATCAGGCTTGAGTGAACTTATATTTGTTCTATAACCATTGTTCTCTGACCTAATGAGCCTCTCTGGACTATACTGATGCTTACTATTCATACTGGCATGAGTTTTCTTCAGGTCCCTTATTGTTAATGGGGTGGATGACTAAGCACATTCATGCACTGATGCTGAGAAGCTGGAGAACCTCAGCTGTACCACCTTCTGCAATGCATCATTCTGAACCACAGGATTCTTGATATCCCCATCTTACAGTGTTTTAGTAAATATATTTACAATATTTTAGTACTTGTACAGGTTCAAATACTCTTTCAGCAGTTTCTGTATGGGGTTGATTGTACAATTCAACATGTGAAGGGCTACTGGGTTACAAAGAGTAAAGAGATGATAGTTTTATCATTTTTAATGCAAATGGCTTTAACTATTTCAAGGAAGTATAAGAATTCAAAACTAAAGAAAAAAACACCCAAGAGCACAACACCACAGAAGGCAGATACTGCAGATGGTTAAAAAGAAAATTGCACTTTTTCGGAGTGTTCTTTGTCCTTTCTTCCTTCAGGTTTCAAGTGCAGAGGGAGACAGCTACAAAGTAAATGCCGTACAGTACACTGCTCTTCTTAACAAATCAGACCCTGTTGCAAACGGGGCACTCTAGCAACAGTAAAGGAAAACAGGTGGGAAAGCTCACAGAACAGTTCAATTGAAAATACTTTCTTGAATCACCCCAAAACAGCAGCATTGAGTTTTAAGAACTGCAATGATACATTGTGTAAATCTAATAGGTTGTTAGTAGTACCATATGCTACATAGCTCTTACTGTTATTTTTGTGAGGCATATATTTTATCTACAGTATGTACCAGCAGTGTGTTTTCCTCATCTCTTTTGGTGTCTACTATTGTCTCAAAGTTTGTCCTAATGATCATAGTAAATTTCTTAAAATTAAGCCTTTACAAACCAAATCTTACTTGGCAATCACTTGATGAATTAATTTAAGAATTAGAAAGTATTCTTCCTACCTACACCAGTGGCCATTTTAATTTCTTCAAAACTGAATTCATCTCCTTCATTAAACATAAGCAAAACTAATGTCTGAAAGAGCGATACTTGAAATTCTTTCTTTCCCTAAAAAAAGAAGCATCAAATAATTAGAAGTAATATACAGAGCATTTTCTATTGCATCCCCTGAATCTGACAAGTTACAGAAGCTATACATTCTCTTTTCTATTTCTGGAAGAAGAGACGTGCATTTTACAATGCCTAGCAAACAGAAGAATTTGCCTGACTGCAGTATTGAGGAAACAGGATATTTTTAAAATCTCTTTTTTTGCTCCTCTAACAGTAGCAATAAAGCACACAGCAGAAGCTCATTAGAATGGCCTTGTATTTACTTCACATAATTTATTTCTTTTTAAATACAATATATGAAATTCTTGCTTTGCTGTCATCAATAGCAAATCTCTTCATACTTCAGCCAAGTTTCATTTTATAGAGATAAGCAAGCTAATACAGTGTTGGATCAAATATGAAAGTAACAAAAGATAATTCTGATTTACTATGATACAGAGCGACAGTATTATCAGTAGCACAATGTTTGTACAAACAGGCAGTGCAAAGGAAATAACTCAAACTCTTCAGGCAGCTTCAGAAGTGTAAACACTTCTGTCAGTCAACAGCTACAAACTTAACCCATCTTACGGTTACGTAACACCTAAACCTCTAAGTTTCACAATGAGTTAGTAAAAGAATTCAAGGGTTTTTTTTTTTTGTCCTTTCTCTGGCTCAGTTAAGCTGTGTTATTAGCAAGAAAAGACACTTCATGAGACAAAACAAAACCACATTAAGAAACAATGTGGTTATTTAAGACTTAAATAATTCAAAAAGCATTTAAATTTTAACCACAGTCATTACATGACTAATGCACTTCAGTCACCAGTATTTCTATGATGAAAACAATTCTATATTAAAAATAAAAAGATGCTTCATTTTTTTCTTCATTAATTTCCTTCATTAATTTCCCGCTGTTACAACTTTCTTTATTCAAATGAGCAACAACTCCCATCAAATGAATACTAATGATACCAAAAGGTTGTCTTCCATTAGTTAGACAGTATTTCAGTTTAATTATAAAAAGCCTAATTTCTACACAAAGTAACAGTACTGAATTGTGATTGTTCCTCCACAAAAATGTTGCTACCTTTATGAAAAAAAATACATGACTAGATTCCAAATAACTAACTTAAATTCATCCCCAAGGCTAAGCATTAAAAAAAGCAAACTCACCTCCTTAAATTCTGCCTTTAGGACTGCATGCCCTAAAGTGGTCTGCCACTGAAGCTTTCGACCACTGTGTTTTCCCAGGTAAAAGGTTTTAAATACCTCTTGAAGCTTTATCATCTGTAAAGCAAAGAGAGGAAAAAAACATGTATTAGCTTTATACCAGAGCAGCGACACCAGATGATTTCACACATATAATTTCTTTATTCTCCTAAACAATGTTTCATAATAAGTGTTTCTGTGTGAAAAACTAAGTCCAAAGAGCAATATTCTGCTCTTAAGCACACTAGCACTATTATGCACAAAACAAAGTCTCAATTCAATTTTCCTTTCCTTTCCCCCCTGCCTTTCCCTCCTCCTTTTCTTTTGTGTGTGTGTTTTTCAACTAAAAGAAAATAAACCTCATACAAAGGGGTTTAAACCTCAACAATAAATACTAGTTTTGTCCTGGACTTTGAATCTCACCAAGATGTCACTGGGCACAAAGCACGTATCTCACACCTATAAGCTGACTGTTACCACGTGGTCCCAAGTTCTTCCTTTACTTTATCCTATACAGATTCAAGTCCAATTCCAATACTTTATAGCCTCTCACTTGCAAGTAAGGGGTGTTCTACCTCTCCATTTTCATGATGTATTTCTCAGGTTGGATCCTTCCAAAGTAGTGTTTAGACTACTAAAGAGACTACAAGTCTCTTACCAAAAAGATTAAAAAGCTGCATTAAGTGAAACAATCATCCAAAAAAGAGGATTTTATCCACTACATTTTATTTTTTGCAATTTTGGAATCTTTAAAACAAGATAACCCCCTTAAACAGTTAGCAGAACAACACTAAATGAAGGGCATTAGTTCACTCGAAATAGATTTAGCACTCTTAACATGCATTTATTAGAAGAATCCAAACACTAACCTCTGAATTTAAGTGAACTTCCATAGGTGTATAAGTTGGCCAATATCCCATAGTTAATATATTTACTGTCAGGTCTATATTTCCTGGGTCACTTTGGTTCTGCATATACTAAAAGACAAGAAACAAAAATCATTCAAGTATACTGTCTGCATGCTAAATTAGAAAATATATATACTTAAATTAGAAATTCAAAATTAGTTCCTTGGTTAGACATGCTCTACCAGGATTATCAATGGCTATTTGATGCCTGCCTCCCCAATTTCAAAACACAGCAAGTGGCTGGAAGTAAAAAGAACAACATGCCTTGAAGTATCATAGACCACTGTCTTCAAAGGGTATTAAGGTCAAAGGAACTTCAATCACATGTATATAAGGCAAAAGAAAATCTATAAGAAGCCAGAGCAAGAACTATATGATCAAAATGATCCCCTGGGACTTCCACATGTTACAGAAAACATTCTAATATAATTTGAGCACAGCATCAGTCAAGCCAGGCTGCAAAAGTCTGGGACAGAAAGTCACTACAGCGTTTTATTATGAGAGCAGGTGTTCTGGGTCAGATCTCTACCAGATACACGGGTAACCTGACTTCAATAATGCCCCAAAACAAGCACCCAGGCTACAAGAAGAAGGTGAGCATATACAGTATTTCCTCCAAGCATCCTCTTGGTCACCAACAGGTTGGAAGTTCTGGGGTTTCCTGTGTACTTAGTAACCTTCAGGGAGTTTGTCTGATATGGGCCATTCACAAAGAAATCATCAGAGTAACAACAGTTTACAGAATGAAGGGGTATGCATGGACTTTAAAGGATGTCAGACAACTAAATTACTATGTGGTATTTAGACTAATTTACTTTCAAAGGAAACAAAACTGAAATAAGATTACCTCTGAATAGATAATAAATGAATTCTGTTCTCTAAACAGAACTCTAAGCAGACTATGTTCCTGTGACCAGGACCTGCTCAAAAGCCGTTTTGTTTAATTTTAGCTTAATCCGAGGTGTAACACCATTAAGTGCTTCCCCACCACTACTTAAAATTTAGTACACAAACAGGAACTACACATACCTGCTTAAACTGAACCATGACATCTTTTGACAGTTCCATGTCCTTGAACATGCCCTCCAGTTTGCTGGTAAAAGCAGCACCACATTCTATCACCCAAATAAAAGCAAAGATCCCACAATTACAAAGAAGCATAGAACAAGCAATAAAGGTTTAACTTGAGACAGCTGAGCCAGATTTGCAGGCTACAGAGCATCCACAAATAGGTACATATATTAAGGATTTTGCTCCTCTGCAGGTGCATTAAATGAACCAGTCACATATCTAAGAGGTCAGCCCAATAGTTCTCACTGATCACAATGATAAACTGTGATATACTCAGCTATTACATAAAATCTGGCTTGTCACTTCTTACAGCATGAGAAAATTAGGACTCCTATTTACATGCCAAAAAGCAATAAAAATTTAATATATCTAAAGGCACCTACCATGTTTAAGCTTTGACAACATGGACTTCTCAGCATCTACTGATGCACTTTTTCCAACCAGCAGTCTTTTGGCCAAGTCTTTCTTATAAAATGCCTCAAACACATCTTTACCTGTATAGAAATTAAAACAAAAATAAAATACAACTGAAATCATACATTCTATTTGCATCATTGCACTTCAGGTTTGTGACACAAGCCTTCCTCAGGAAATACTGATCAGCAGAATGATATTCACTAGGCAACAGTGAAGAAAAAAAAATGCAGACAACTTGGTTTTGTTATATTTATATATTATATATATCTATATTTTGTTATATTTATATATAAATATATTTTGCTAAATTTTACTACTTCTCTTTTTTCCCCTAGGAACATGGGCTGCCTTGTATTTCCTTGTATTAGCTGCAAATCATATGAAATTATTCTGGGGTCTAGAAGAACATTCTCCCTCCTGTGATCTGATTTACTAACATTAAAAAAAGGGTAACTATGCATTAAATAAATATCCTTTAAAAGCCTAGGGTGAAGAAAAATTGACAGAAGTCTTCTCACTTGGTTTGTCAACAGCCTTTTAAAATCATGAAGTCATACAGGCACCCACAAACTTTCACACCTTAAATCAGAGCTTCTGCCAAGCTTTTCTATTGATAGTGCAAATACATCAGCAAGTTGTTTCACGTTAACAAGGAAGACATTCACTTTATTTGCACTGCCTACCGTAGTCCTTCCTAATCCCTTGCTAACACCTTCCAACGCAGAGATTCCTCTGATACTTTTCTTTCTTTATCCTGCCCTCTGGTGAAGTGCTGTTTCATGAAGCAGCATCAAGGCACTAGAAAAATCCAATGACCAGAAACTAACTACTAATTATCAAGGACTCTCATGCACTAGATAGCTTATAATAAATTGACACTTTTGGCTCAGTACTACGAAAAATTATTAGGAGAAAAAGAGTTGGTGAAAGTTTCAGATTAACAGAAATTAATCTCTTAGGCTGACAAATTGCCAGTGATACTGTTCTCATTCACCATCTTCATCCAATACCCATGATTTGACAAAAATCATGGTGCAAATGGTATCACTTTATTACTGATTTCTTGTCTGCTTTCCCATTATATTGTACTTGGTCTGTATTTTATGAGGAAAGAACTCCACAGATACCAGAGCAAACTGGTACAGAATTAGGTAGTTCCTGCTTACTGCACCTCAGCCCAAGACATACCTCCCATTTCCCTCAAAACAGTAACTAGGCATCTCTACATCTCTATTGTACTCAACCATTTCTTCTTCTGATATCTAATATAGGAATAAATAAATAATTCCTAACACATTCATGCATTTTGCTCAGATAGGGACATATATAAGGGAAGTGCATTTCAAAGGAAGTAAAATACAGCAATAACATTTTCTCCCATTATTCTGAGCCTCCTCTGTGTTTACTCTCAGCCATGATGAGAAAAGCCAAGTCACATTAGTTGCTGGGTTGTCATGTACTTTGTACCTACAACATACTTAGGTGGGCAGGGAAGCAAAAATCTGTACTAACCTTTCTGAACTCTGTCATTAGAAGAGAGGTTGTGGTTACAGATATGCTTAATTTATGTGAAAAAACTTCCACAAACAGCTCTAACTCTTAGGTCTCCACTCACAGACTGTAATAGGTCTGTAACTTGCCAGTCTCCACAGAACAAGTTTGTCCTCCCTGGTATATTTTATTGTGTTCCTTCAGTAGTGAGGCAACTGTACTTTAGCAGAAATTCATGCTAAGAAAAGATCTCTTACATGCAGAGGAATACAGTTTTGCTGTTTACAAGGAAAACAGTTTTAACTGCATCAACAGTGAACCTCTATTGCTTACCATGAATAAATCTAAATATGATCATGATTTTGTCAAGGATTCTTTCCAGCTCTTCATCTGTTGCTTCTTTATTACCAGCTCTTAACTTGGAATCCACATATTTTGCTATAAATAAATAAAATAGTTTAACAGCTTAAAAATGTATCTAAAATAACCAATTTAAGTGTCTCTCAATTGAAATATTACTATAGGTTAAAATACAGGGTGTTATATTTTCTGTTTTCCCTTTTCCCACCACTATATTCAGTGGAATGATAGAGCCCTAATGTACTACTGCCATAATGGAAAAATACCACAAAAATATCACAAAAATAAACTGTCCAAGAAAAAAAAATGAATACAACACAATCATTAAAACTAATGCATTAGAAATTCCCATATTTTGTATTACAGTCAGAGCAAGCACATTACTTGTGGAAAGACAATGTTTTGGAAGTGTACAATGCACATGAATGTATTTTATGAGAAACAGAAACAAACAACACAGAGGACTATATTTTTGTAGATTGTTACCATATCCCTCATGCTCCTTGGTAGAAGCATACCAAAATTTAAACAGAAGCAATACTTTCATGTTAGTAGCTTCAGAATACCAGAAATAAGGTTAAGCCACAAGTTTAGCTAAGTATTTAAGCTACATTAGTATCCTTACACAACCTTCTGTGTAAGAAGGAAACCTTTGCAGGAGCTAACGACAGCAGTCTGTATCATGGCTTTAACCTATATTACTAGGTTGTGCAATTTGTCCTACATGAACCTGGCTTTAGAAGGAAGCCACAAAATAAGTTGAATAAAAGCAAAAAGAATGTACAGAAGAAAACCAACCAACCAAGGAGTGAGATCCTCTCTTGGTGTAAAATGCCACAGCTCCAGTTTTGCTGCAGGTAAAACAGAACAGCTTTTGCCAGATCAGGGACAAACCCAGTAACAGTATTTAAGATGGTTTTATTGTTTTTCCCTTTAATGAGCACTAGTTCTCCCTTCAAGGGAGTAACATTTTTTTCTATATTAAAACTCCTTATATCTGAAGGCTTTAAATTTCCTCTCCCAACTTCAGCCTGGGCTGTACTTAGTCCTTTCTGACAGTTCCATATCATTCAAAGAACTCCTCTACTACCACAATTAAAAAGCTCTCTTTTCTTTTTGCCATTGCTACACTTCTCCCTAGCTCTTGACTCCACTTGTAGGATTGGCATTATGCTCCCTGAGGGGTTGTTAGCACCAGGCACCGTGCAAGCAGCAGAGCAGAGGGGCAGCAGAGGTTGGCATGCTCTGTCAGGACGCCACACACACACCTAACAGCACATCCAAGCTTTCCGAACCTGCAGCGCTCCCAGAATCATTTTTGCCTCGTATCCCAAAAACTAGTCCTAAAGCAGAATGCATACTGCAGCACTATTGCACTAGCACACTCAGCAGCATTATCTTATCATGCTTTCTATAGATTGAAAAATATTTTACAGAAAAATATTTGTGTACCTATCAATTCTGCAGGCTTATTTGGTCTCTTGTTGATAAATGTTTCAAAGGACTCCTTCATCAAGTTTATAAATTTTTCATTTTTCTGAAAGCACACTTCTATGATATGGTCCACTTTATCCTTAAAATCTAGTAGCTCTTGCACCATATCCTTGTCTTTTTCAGGATTAACCACTATTGTTGTCCCAAAGTTCTGTAAAACAAACACTTTTGATAATAAAATACTTTAGAGTGCTACCTATCTCCCCCAACAGACACATTTACCCTCATAAAATTTACCATTAGAAAGAAATTTTTTTTCTTTACAGAGCTACTTATGTGACTTCAAGTTTTCAAAAAATGAGATTTAAAATAAAAATGCAGACATACATTAATGGATTTCAAACATCAGTATTTGATTTAAAGATTAAATACATTTAAGACAAAAGCTAAAACAAAACTAAATAAACTACACAGGAGACATGATGTATGATGTGGAAGTTTACAGTTAGATACAGAACTACATGATGCATTTAAAAGAAATTATATGGAAACTGCCTACAAAATGTTAAGTGTAATGGAAAACTTTGCACTGTTTTTCTTAAACCCACTAGAGAGTTCTGCTGATGGAATTGGTGGTGAAAATTCAACTGCTGCTCATCACTCCAAGATTTCTCTTTCAGCAAGAACTTAAAAGCAAAAACCTAACTGACTTGCAATAAAAGAAAACTTTCCCATTTGCAAGAAGCAGCCATACACTTGACTTTCTTTTCTTTTTCCTACATTTAATGTCTTACAGTTAGAGATACAATACCCTTTGTCTAGTGAACCAAAATATCCTGTAAGGAAGGATTTTAACATATTGGACAATTTACAATTGCTTAGTAACACTGATGAGTTTTCCAAAGTGAGAAAGAGCAACATCTGCACAGTAAAGCAAAACAGTATTCAGTCAGTATATTTTTATCAACTGGAGTATGTTAGCCACAACAACAGTCAAAAGAAAGATGGGGAAATCCCTCCCAAACCTCAGAATTTCCACTTCAGTATCTAATTTATCCACTGAGATCCTTCTCAAGTAACACTTCAGAGCAAAGTGAAACACAAAACTGCCCAAAGTCCTTAGACTCAATATGTGTATCACAGAATTCTTTGGGATGGAAGAAACCTCTGAAGCCTATCTTACCACGATTTCCATTTCGTTAACACAGATCTTACAGCCTCTATCAGTTAAGTCCATAAATTTCAGAGCATTCCCCAAACTCTGCAAATGGCAAACTAAGATACAGAAAGCTAAGTGGTACTTCTGAAATTGTAAGGTGACTACAGGAGAGCATAGACCTTTGCCCCAGTAATTTGGCACGCTATCTGTGCTTTTCCTTACACTGGCTCACAAGACAAAAGTTTTCAAAGCCTCACTTTAATGCATTCTGTCATACAGAATGTTTGAAAGAAAAAGAGTTACTGACACTATAGAGATATAGAAATACCTTTTTTGGATCTGCAAAAAAATTTCTTAGAACAAAGTCACAAAAAGTCTGATTCTGTGAGACATGAGGTATGATAAGGCAACTTAACAACTTGCTGCTGTAAAAGGAGAGGTTCTGGTCCTCTTTCCCTTACTTTCCTACCTGTCCTGAACTCCTGCTTCTTTCTTTGGGCCAGCAAATGGACTTTTCCGTGAGCCTCTATAGCTTATTAAACCTGGCATAAAACTGACCTTGCTCAGGTACCGTGTTAAAATAGATCACAAAAAAAGTCTATGGAGTGGCAGGCAGCACAAGGATTAAGTCAGAAGTGTGATCCGGGATGAAGGAAGAAGAAAGATGGTCCTCCTCAGCCACAGCAAGCTCAATTGGCCCAGCTGTCTCTGGACCCACAGGCTGCATATGGGGACACTGGAACATACCCTATGGCACAAACTCCACCTCAATCCTGGAGGGCAGAGAGGTGACTATGTCCCACTCCCATGGGCTGCACACTGGTGGACCATGCCAAGCTCCACACATGGGTGTGCATGAAACGCATGTCTGAAATGAACTGATGTTGTGCTTTTTGTCCTGAAGGTTGGTGAACACATGGGTGATTCAGAGAACCACCACTACATCAGGAATTATCAACTCCGGAGAGAAATATCTTCTGTGAGGCTTTCTTACTTTCATCTTGCAGGAGCACCTGAGTACAAGCCCTCAAGGGCAGCATACTATATGCATATTATGCTTATTAAAACATATTTGAAGCATCTACACACTACTTTAATGATGGATTACTTTAAAGAGGAGCATTCCATTCCAAATAGCTTAAACATTCATCAGCACTGCTGTAGGTTGGTTACATGCAGCACTGCTAACCTGCAGTAAATTAGCTACATTTTGATGTTGCACTGATTTTGTGGATGTGTAAACAATTGAGTGTATTTGTAGCAAAACACAACACATAGTACACACAAGCTAAATACATACTCAAAACACATGTGCATGTGCCTCTATTTAAAAGCAAAACAAACCAAAATAACTACTTGCTTAATGTTCAAACTTAGAAGGAAAGATTTCCAAGTAGAAATTTAAAACCAAGACTTAAGAGTTGCTGCTTCTCATCATGTGACTGTTATTGGGGGAAAGTATTAATATCACTCCCCATATTTGCTTAGAACAGAGTTTTGATGCACACACCTACACATTATTCATGGTTTTGATACAAGAAATATATAACAGCATAAAATTTGACATTAGTAAGAGATCTTTGAAATACCTTGATGTACTCACTCCAATGTTGCAAAAGGATCTGCTGCCCACCTTTTACCCTGCTGAACAGCTGGTATGTCTGGGTCAAATCTGATATTCTATTTTCATCGAGCAGGTTATCAAGTCCTAAAAAAATTAAATTAGAAGAGCAAATTTGAATACAGCTGCATAAGAACAGTTAGAAATAGATCAGAAAAAACTCTATGAAATACATCAAAAGACAAGACCCTCCAGTGTGCTTAAAAAGTATGAACTTTTTAAGACTAAATTTCTAAAAGTAAGTTCTACGTTCAAGGTTGAGATGTCCCCTTGTTAATCTAGCTGAAATGATTTATGGCATAATATTTTAAAACTCTTTCAACCAGAGCACTTTCCCAACAAGGTGTCGATTGTAAACCTTCTGCAGAATGTTTAGGAATAGTGCTTGATTTGAAGCAATCAGTTTTATCAAGAACTTCCATGAATGTCAGAAAACAGCAAGCTAAGAAAACTGCCCCAAATTTAAAGTAAAGATAAATACTTTGCAAGATTTTTTTCTGCAAAGCACGGTGAGCCATGCTTTTAGATTAAGAATGTGCTATGAATTGTCTATACTCATACTGATGGAATAAAACAAGACTATAAATTCCTTCCAAACAACTTTTGTCTTTAATGTTTCACCCTACAAGAGACTAAGCTTTGGACTAACAAATGGAGAAGTGAAGCTCAAGGGAAAATGTGAAGCATATAACAACTACATACACATTTTTAGATTTGAAAATAGTATGAATGTAGTTCTAATGAAATCAGAGATAACACTGTCTGGTGCTGGTGCCAGAAGCTTTAGTAATATGGCAGTGTAGCATCAAAGATTTATGGCATTTTTTTAAATCCAGAAAGCTTCATTTTGCACAGGTTGACAATTCACATCATCAGTGTAGCTGACACTGTACAACTGTCTTACTTCACAAAATATACTTCATTAATTCCAACTTTAAAATGCTATTAGGTTACAAAGGCTTTTCAATCGCTACTGAATTATTCCATCTTCTATTATATTCTTCATTGTAAAAATACTTCCATTGCTGATTATCACTTACATGTTCAGAAAGGCAATCAATGTTCAAGAACTTTTGCCTGATATTTTGAGGTTTCCTAAACTTTTGAGAAAGCAGAAGAATGGATATACTTTAAATGTAAGACAACAGAACACAATTCCTTGAATACATGTGATTGGTGTTCTTTTGGCATTGAATAATGAATTAAGAAATTCCCATTCTATCACATCCAAGCATCGCCTTCTATTCATTTAAAGACTCCAATACACTAATTGCTTTATTATAACCTAGATGATACAGTTTAACCTTCCTTCTTCCTTTGGCATATAAGCTGTGCAACTGAAAAAAAATATTTTGTCACATATTTGACAAATGAAAGACACATACTGGAACATCCTCCGACACAAGGCTTCACACAACTTCCAGAAAGTACTGCCACAGCCTTGGATAAATTTATTATACTCACAATGAAGAAAAACACCAATATCTAGTTAATGGCAGTTGCAGTAACACAAGAAAAGAAGTTTCTCATACATATCCTGCATTTATAAGCTTTTTCCCCACCCCATATCAAATCAACTACATCACATGCCTTCTCCTAAGGAACAGAACCTACAAAAGGCAGTATCTTCTTTTACTTGCAGGGAACACTAGGATGTTACAAGCAAATCACAATGTGCCATGGATGAAATGAATGCAGAAATTTATGCAAAGTCAAATGATGTTAGATTTTTTTTTCTTCTTCCTTTCTTTTCCCCCTTAAGTGCAGAGATAGAATGCAAAAGCTGATCCAACAATTCTGCAGTCCTAAAAATCAGTAAAGAAAAATATGTACCATCCTGTCCATATCTACATGGATGGTACCTATACATTTTAAATCAAAGAAAACACTCAGGTTAAAACAAGACACTTTTTAAGTTAACTGATAAACAAACCAGAAGATCTACTTTAAAATAATATTTGCATCAACTATACAATCAATAATGCTAATATCAACAAGAAATCAATTATTCTTACTTTCTGCTTATGATAAGCTTAAGAATGGCTAAGATGAAGTGACCATGCTTATTATTATAAATGCATTGAAAATAGTGAAATAACCAATTCCCAGAGTAGCTCAGAGAAACCTGTGAGCATATGCCTATCTTTAAAGGGGACAGAGAAAGAAGTGAAAGATGTATAACAGCCTGAATTGGATGAGCTTGAAGCTACCAGACTACTAAGGACATCTGTTTTGCAGTACTAAAGGAAACAAAGATGTAAGGACAATTTGCTAGAGGATCTAAAACACAGCTACTGCAAGAAATATTTCAAATAATCCTTTCCTTTTAAAGACCAGGGAATACTGACCAAACCCAGAAATTCAGTGAAAAAGAGAGATTAAAAGTTATGTGGAACAAAGAAATGGTGAACTGGAGACACTAATGTCTGAACAAGGACTTCCTAAAATGACCGTAGATCTTCTGTGATTCTCTGAATTTGCCAGACAAAGTACAATACAGACAAAAGCACATGAAGCTTACTGCCTTGGAATGTTGTCACTTCCACTAACTCATGATTCTTGAACTACACAATCACAAGAATATGTGAAGCTTTTGCACTTTAGCTGTGTGATAATCACATAAAAGAAGCTATGACAGTAAATGCAGCTTTTATTTGGAAGTTTACATAATACTAGGAAATAGGAATTAAACCTTTGGAACTGCTTAAGTCCACATGGCTAATATACCTCCTTAAACAAACACTGTGGAGTTTATAGTTACTACAGACTATGATAATCAGTTGCTTATTGGAAATTGCATGAATTTACAAAAAATACCTTTTTGCAAAATAGCTGTTAAGTGTTCTCCTAGTAGCTGTTTCTCCACACAAGCAATCAGTGGTTTCCTAAATAAGGGAAGAAAAATATATTAGAAGTATTACAGTATAAGGAAAATGCCTCCTGCCACTGTGTGCTCGTGAATAACTTACATTAGAATACAAATCAAATCAACAATTTCCTACTTAAAACAGAGGCTACAAATTAAGGCAAAAACATCACATGTGATATAAGTCAAGAAAGAAAACAAGAAACCATGTATGTAAATAATAAAAAAAGAAATTCAGGTTTGAATACTAAAATGTAAATTCTTGGACAGTAGAAAAGAGAAGCTTAGATACCAAAAATCAATACAAAAACATTTCTGGAAATAAGCAAAATTGAGGTTTTCTTGGAAACAAACAAGTAAACAAAACAAAACAAAAACTTCCAAGGCTTTGAACTGCAAAACAACACAATACATGCTGGTGATGCTTAAAACTCAAACTTCATCTAACTGTATTATACACTTATGTAAGCATAAACTGAGCTAGAACCATGAGTCATATTTGCAAATTTGTTCTCGAATTTTCCATACTTTTTACTATTAATGAAATATTTAATTGATGCATTCACTTTAGGCAGGACTGCAAAACAATGGCAAATTTTCCTTTCCATCTTTTATAGCCTAAAAGAAGAAATGCAAAGGGAAAATAATTTCAATATTCAAAATAATTTCAATATTTCAATCTACCGCTGCTTACAATATGACAACAGAAGACCAACCATTTCTTTCTGAGTTTAGTTTTATAAAGCTGGTTCTTAGACCCTTAGTTTAGATTTTCTAGAAGAGAGGTGCTTAAAAAAAGATTGGTGGAAGCTCTTTATGTAGCAGCATCCACCCTATCTTTGGTAGAACACCACCTTTCCTGAAACAGCTCATCAGTGACTTGCCTCCCATACAATACATAGTTCTAGTCCCTTCATCACAAAAAGATTAAATTAGAATTCGGAAAGATTCAGAGAAGGGAATAGGGATTGTCAAAGCATACAGCAGCAGCTACAAAAGAAACCACTGGGTGACTCAGGACTCCTCTCTTTGGGAAAGAGATGACTCAGCAGAAATACAGTGCATTGACAGGCAAGGACAAGGTGCAAGGAAACTGAATGATCACTTCCCTTCCAATGGAAGAACTGGGGTCATCAGTGATGGCACTGGGAGCCCAAATCAAACAAAAGGATACAATTTATAATGCGGTGGCTAGTGCACTGGTGGAATCCTATGCCAAAGGGTGGCACAGATGGAAAAGCTGATGTGGATCCCAGTGAGACAGTGCAACTATTTGGAAGAGATCCAAACAGACAAACTACATCAGGTTGAGACAATATCCTGATCTTAAAGCAGGCAGACACTAGGAGAGTATTAGGGCATCTTACTCTATTTTTTCCCTTCAGTAGTCATAAGTGAACACAAAATAACAGTTAGACCTTTGGTCTTAACACAAGGCCATTTTTATGGTCACTTTCATATTTCCTGAAATGTTCAGCTATTGCTATCTACAGCTGCAGTCTGCAGACAGCAAGTAGTCTGTAGATAGACTGTAGATAGTCTGTCTTATCCTAGCAAAATACACACAATTATTCAAAATCCAAGTGAAAAAAGGACAAGCTACCTTGCATTGGCAGCAGCTTCACCAAAGCTGCTCTACTGTTAAGCTCGCATTCTGGACTGCTTATGAGTGACATTCATGTCCTCTGTCCTACACCATAATTTAACATTTTCTTTTTTTGCCTAATGAGTCTCTATTTTTGTCAAGGGATTCGTTGTTAATGTTATCATCAGTACATGAATGGCTAAAATCAGCTGCTACTTTGATGTTACAAATTTGAGTACTTTATATAAATGGTTTGTTAATCAGTACAAACTGGTAAGTCTTTCTGGACCTCTTACTCAAAGTATATTTTAAGAAAGTCAGTTTTGATAATAATATCTCAAAAAACCCAAGGTGTATCGCAAGAGCTGTCAGCAAGACAGTAATTGTAAGATAAAACAGAAATAATCTGTGTCTCTCCAACCACAGATAATCACACTGTTTTATGAATAACACTTAACTTAGGCTAAAAATGACAAAATTTTTACTCACTGTGTGCTGTGGTCTAAATATGTTATTACTCTGTCTCCTTCTTCTTCCAAACGTTTATTAACATGGTGAAGATATTCTGGGACCTAGCAAGACAAGAGAATGTCAAGTTCAACTACAAAGGTTTGAAAGGCAGATAGTCTTCTTCCATAACAATTTTTTTAAAGTACAAATTAAAAGGGAATATGAATTGGAAAGGACTATTTCATCAGAATGTTATGTCTACATAATCTGTATTTTTATTAATCAATGTTACTTTATATTAAAAGTATTATTACCATACCTGATAGAAATAAAGAGAAAGACAGAAATCTGAGAATTTTTCAGATGAAGTTAGTTTTTTTTCTCAAAACCTATCTGAGCTAAGCTAGCCCTTAAAGTGTCATGGAACAGATTCTCAGTTGGTGTGAACCTTATAGTTCTGTTATTTCAATGGCAGTTTCTCCAGTGGACTGTCTGTTCTTACAGAGAGTTAACAAGTATCACATCACAGGTATGAAACTCAGGCTTCAATTTATCCAAACAGCTATGCATACATGCATATATGTACATGTATGCACAGACATACACGTGCATGTGGATATGCATGTAGATGTATATATGTGCACGCATGTGCACCTGCATTAAGTATGTACATGTAGATACTGTTTAAGTCAGGGCCTTACTCTTTTTGTGCTTTTTCACAGCTTTCCACCAGGCATATAACAGTAATAAGACTCTTGGTCTCAAAATCTGTGTCAAAGCATTTCACCTCAGATCCCAGTGGAATGCCAGGGAATGAGGTGACTGGAGGAGGATTAGACACAAGGTTTCACCTCAGCACAACGTGAACAGGTGTTTTCAAAATGTCTGTAGTGGCTCAGTGCTAAAATGAAATTAAGGACGGTAGTCTTTATTTCAGACCACTAAGAAACACATTTTCAAAGATAACCACACCTGCAGGCTGCCCATTGCAGAGCATAATTTTATCTCAAAAAGAAAGAAAACAAAATTGTCTTAAGTCTATTTAACTAATGAGGAAAAGAAACAAAACAACAAAATAAAAGCAACAAAATACTAAAACAGCAAATAGTTTACTTGGGTATTAACCACCTAGTAAAATGATGCCAGTGGATATTTTACAGCTCTTGGGCAAAAAAAAAAATTGATGGCACATCTTTAAGCTTTATCTGGAAATGACTTTCTGGTAGTGTGACTTTAGCTACACAAGTCATCACTGGGTTTCTTAATTATATATTTCAAGCACCAAGGCAATTTGGAGTCTGCTCTTCACTTTGATACAATATTGTGGTCCACATCAAAACATGTGAATGTATAGATGTGTACCAGTAAATTTCACTGAACATTAATACACCAGGTCACTACCAGAACTTCTCATGTAATGCCACAGCAGATAAAACAAACATAAAAGCATGCACCTACCTCTCTTTCTTGCATTAATCTTTGGCCTTCTGCAGCATATAAGCAATTTGTCTCTTCCAGAAACCTCTGTTCAAACGATTCCTTGTACACCTTAAGAAATTAATTTAGTTATTTAAATGAAGCTGCTGGTAAGGGCAAGTAAAATCTCAAGAATGCACACAGTAATGAGAGGTGTCAGTGTTCTTTCAGTGACAGACATGATCTGGTTTTGTTCCTATATTTAATTATCACTATGATTGCAAAATGAGTGATTAAGATAGGCAAAATACTTCATATACTAGAAGACTTGCAAATCCATTATTTAAAGTCTTCAAGGCCACAGTCTCTGCTAAGGAAAACAGGCACAGAGGTCTCATTTAAAAACAGAGAATGAAAGATTGCACATTGGGTAAAGAAGAGGCAATCTTATCAATCTAATAGCTAGATTCTGAAGCACATTTACTAGAAGAATAAAATCTAAAATTATTTCTGTGCAAGACATGAATTAGAAAGGTCCAAACTCTGTTTCTAAACATAGCCACTACTGGTAAAGTCTGCTGTACTGACCTGAAGATCAGACAGCATGCTCAACAAACTCCGCAGCAAACTTCTGTCCACAGCTTCACCATTTCGCTCTCGTTCAATCAGCAGGAGGATTCCATCAATAGTCTTGTTTTGAACTTGCTTGTCACTAATGACATGATTTCTAAATAACTCTAGCCCCATATCCCTGTGTGAATATAGACAATTAATAAATCACACTCTTGATTCTTTACAAAAATCTGTGTTTCAGTTTGAGAAAAATAAATACATATAAAATATACATAGTATACATATAACATCAAAAGAGAAGATATTAATGGTGTGTCTGTTCTTTTTGACACTGTCCATTAAGAAAACTATAACAAGCATGATCATAAAATACCAGGCCACAAGCTGCCAGATGCATAACTTCAACTGAGAACTGTGACCAGCCTGTCTGTATTTCACATAATAGACTATATCTGTTTATTAAAAAAATTACTATAATAAAAATAATAAAAAATCTGAACATTCCCTGGATCAGTCAATCTGGGTGTAGTTTTTAAGTTTTGTTCTGTATGTTTAGGACCTTATAATCACCTATATCAGATTATTTCATTCTCAGAGGATGAGGAATCATGCCTCTATGCCACAAAGCAGGCAATTATTAAACATTGCCTTGGCAATGGAAAACAGAGAAACCTTAGATAAAACTTGTTACCTCTAACTTCTTCACACATATGAGAATTTCAGTAAAGGGAATTTTCCCGGTATGAAGAAAAGAAGACAAAGTATGAACAAATCTCTTCGATATTTAGTAAAAGGAAGCTTAACACAACAATTGGGAGAAAAACTACTGCAGAGGTCAGGAACAAAGACATCCACAGGACAAGCAAGGGGGGGAGAAGGATGCCAGGTTCCTGAGACAGCCTGAAGAATTCCCAAGAAGCCAATCAGGCAGGGGAAAAGTGTGCTTTTACTTCAGTACTTTAGCTACATATTTTTTTGCTTTAGACAGAGTAATGATACTAGAAATTTTCAGCAAAGCCTCAGTTTGTTTGCTTGGGCAACGATATAAAACACCTCTGAGGAGAGGTGCTTAAAATCAGAATGCCCAAAGCACAGCAGCAACATCTCAACACTCTGAGCTACAGGCCTTGACTCTCAAGAGGCCAGCGCTGGAAAGATAATGTGCCCTTTGTCTGTATATTTGATTTATTTAAAAAAAAAAAAAGAAGAAAAGAAAAAACCAAACCCAACAGAGCAAGAAGCTGATCATTGCATTTTGTCAAAACCAGGAGCACCTGAAGTAAAGCTGGGCCAGCACTAAGGCACAGAGGAGGTACCCTGAGGAGGTTCCCCACATAGCCAGCCTCACTCAGACTGTGACAGCTACAGCAGTATACATGCCTTGACTACTAAGCATATGCTCATAGATCTTTTTCTTCTTTTATCCTCACTTTACTTGGGGAAGGAGGAAATGACACATGCATATGCTGACACATGTATTTCCACAAATTAACACAAAATTTTACAGACCTACTTTTGCAAATATAATAACATGTTCAGACTCTAAAGATCTGAGAAATACTTACATGGATACCTACCATATAGAAAGAAGCATTGAATTCTGAAGTACGTATGTACGATCCAAAAATAAGAAAATGCTTCTGATCATGATCTGAAAACATAAAGAAAATGTTTTTCTCTACCATAATGTAGTATTTAAAATAATAAAGTAACTTCTGAAAAACTACATCACATAGACATGCACCTTAATTACTGACCTACGTATTTTCAGCTTTTTTGGTGGGCTCTATAGCCACTACAATTTACTGAAGTTTTTCAAATTCTTAACTATTAACTCAGTAGATTTATTAGCCTGTTATGAGTTTTACTGCTACTGAGACACATAAGCCATTCAAGCAGTACCACCAAGACATTCACTAAACACCCTGAAATAGCATGCTACCATAGTTTTTGCTTTTTCACAAAAAAAACTTTAAGCAGAGACAGTAATAAGCTGTGCAATAAATCTTCATAAGTTAACTGCCAGAATTCTTAGGAAAAATAGAGATATGTTAATTCCAGCAGGGGAAAGAAGGCATAAAATATATTTTATTTTACATTAAAAAAGTGGGGAAAGGAAGTGGGTTTTTTTAGCTTATTAGTCTTTCACATTCAAACTCCATTTTTAACTTTGCTCATAAAAAGGATGCCTAACTTTCAGTTTAGCAATATTGTAATTCAGGATGTCAGTAACTAACTAACTTACCCCAGGCCAGCTAGAGAGGTATCTATCCCCACCTGTCCCACCTACTACTCCCCTAAAGGTTTTTTCATTTTTTCTGAAGCAACTCTCAAGTGATATAGTTTCTGGCCACGCATTTTAAAAGTAAAACAGCAGCAAGGCTGATTTTTTTTTCTTAAATACCACAAGTGCTAACTCAGCACATGGGCAACCACTTGTTACAGGTTGTTGCTTTCAGTAGAAAAAAACCCCAAACACTCAAAAGTAATTTAAATGAACAGAGTAAAAGCCTTTTTATAAAAATACAGGTCCAGTTTGATTAAATTTTCAAGGCAATAAACTTCAACTCTGTTTTCATCAGACTGCTGACTTTGTTTTGAGTAGTTATCATAATGCTTTCCGTTTTTATTTCATATAAAAATCATGTAGAGAGGTGGATTCAAGAAATTAAAACAGAAATTCAATCATTTGGGGCATCTGTGGCCAAAGTCAAGTGACAATGCAATGAAAACACATTTTAAAATGATGGTTCACAACTATAATGATGTATTCTTGTAATACAATTCATTGTGGAGATTGAGGACAAGTAGGGAAGAGAGAGAAATTTTCAGTTCTTTCATCTGCCTGGTTCTTAGCCCTATAGTAAGGACAGTCATCTCTGCTTTGGAAAAAAAAAAAAGAACAAAAAACAAACAAAAAACCCCCACAACCCTCACAAATTAACCCAGCTTTTTGAGCTATCTAAAAGCAAAGATTGTGGGTTCTCCAATTACTTAAAATTACAAACAGCAAACAATTTCAGCATAGCCTTGTTAGTTTTCTTTCCACCCACAGAAAACAGGTGTCAGTATATTTCTAAGTGATATTCCAACTTCATATCAAACTTATGAAAGGCAAAGTTAACACAACAGAAGTTTTCAAAAACAAAACCTCCCCAGCTAGCAAGCTAGCAAAGGGGAAAGTGAAAAGCAATGCTGAAACTTGGAGAAGGAGGTGCAATGCAGCCCAAGTTAAAACCATGACAAACTCTTTTTTGCCTTATTTCACACCTCAAGGATATGTATTCTGAACAAGCACTCAACTTACCATTTGTCTGCAATGATCTTGCCAGCATTTATTTATCTTCTTTAAAAATAAAAGACTATCCAGAGAATCTGTACAGTTCCTATTAAGGAAAACTAGCTTGCTGGTATATTTTGAGGCCAGATTCTGGAGATGGTTTTTGTCAGTCATGAAGCAAAGCTGCTCCATGGATACTCCAACGTTACTGTGACTGCCCGGGGATAAATTGTTAACTGCAGAGCTTCTGCTGAGCAGAGGGGCTGGCATTTCTCCAAAGTACCTCCCTATGTTTTCAAGGAAGTCTCTTCAGTAATACCATCTAGTGGCTGCACTGTATAACTTTGATATAGATTTAGCAATAAATCCCACCAGTGTCAAAAACAATCTTGTCACCAAGAGAGGTGAGAGGGATAGAAAGGTTTATTTTGTTTAATGAGTTCACACTGTGTACAACAAGAGTGACCCTAATCTCTTAAATGCAGTTACAGTTCTAAATAATCCTCAACAAATCTAAATACAGCTCTTTCCATAAACATCTCCAGGTATCCCTGAGTAAACTATATATAGAGTTTTCTTCATTATACAACAGATCCAACTGATAACAGAATTCTCATGTGTCATATGAGGAAATGTATATGTGGTTTTACTTTCCCCTCCTGCACAGTATCATCTCCAGCTCCCTCTAACCAAATCTGATTAATCTGACCTCATGTCCTTGGGATATAAAGTGGTATTACCTGTAAATATCTATATATTTCAACATTCAACTCTCCAAACCATCAGCTCTGTCAGAGGGTGAGGAGAAAGCGAAGTTTTAAAACATCAGTTTTAAAACATCTCTTCAAAAGCTCATCTGAAGTCTGAAAAGGCAGGTACACAAAGAAATGGTTGACTGTACACTGTTTTAAAGCAGACTGTAAGATTCAGTTCTCAGATCAGTTATATTAGAGTGCTCTCCCAAGAATCTCCAGGGGTACACACAAGATACCTAATGGCTTGAATGCCTCCATGACACATCACTGCTGACCAGCAGTTACTACTGGTCAAACAAGTGTACTTTATGTTTGAGAAAGCAATTACAGAAGACACTGTTGAAAATTACTGCAGTTTGTTTTATTTTAAAAAAAAACAACAAAACAACCCTATTGCAACTGTAAGAATCTTCTTCCATGAAAATAACTACTCACCTGCCATGAAAATCCAGATTTGCTGTTAAATCTCATAGTACCATGCAGATTTTCTAGATTAGGTGTAAAATTTGCATTCCTATTAAAATAATAATTGTTATAAGCATGCTACTTACGGATACACAAAAAACTATTCAATCAGATGACTGAAGTTGCTTATGTCTGATTTAAAAATATACGTGTTCAAAGAACCTCTTTAACACAATGGCAATTACTGGTACCATTTTAACAAAGTGTGGTTTTAAAAAATAATTTTTAAAGGAACTATTCTATTTCTGTGCATGAGAAAAGGATATTCTCTAAACTGAAGGATTTGTGCTTTCACATGATCTTCACAAACTTGTCGCAGCTGTTTGTACAGTGTAGCAGAGACTTTGTAAGAACAGAGATTTTCAACAGCCTAAAAACAAACAAAAATTATGAATGAGACAAAGATCTCTCAACTTTTTGTGTCTGTATAATCAAGGCCAACAACAAAGAGGAAAAAAATAATCAGCATTATCTGTCCAAGCAGTGCACAAAAACAAAATATCAAAATGAAATTATCCAAACTATGTAGAAAAACTAAGACTTCATGATTCACAATTTTGGGCCCATCTTACACTGCTAGATTTTGTGCACAAACAATGTCCACTATCACCATCTGGGGCACATTTCAGATGTGCTGCTAAGCACTACTAGAATTTCCCCTCCCCCTGAACACTGCCCAGCAGCTGAACTCTTCCTGTAGTTTCATTTTATACATCCTCCAGCACATGCACAAGCTTTTGGGGGGGGGACACAAACATACCAAATATTTTCATATTTGAATAAGATAGAGCTTTCAGTCACTCTAAGCACTAAATGAATACAGCTGCTTTCCTGTCAGTTTATTAGCTCATTTCTTTCTATTTCCACGGATTCACACCCTCACCTTAAGGTATGTAAACTGAGAGGAAAAAATAATAATTAAAAAAACCCCAAACCCCCAACATATTAACTGTTAAACACAGACTTAAATTGATTTATTGGGTTCTCATGGGATTTTGTTGAGTATTTATCCATAGTTGACTAAAACCTATCATGCCTAAAATCAAACATTCTTGCAATCAACACATTACTGCAAATCAAGTTGTTATGCAGCTGACCTAGACTAAGCTGAGACAGCTCTGGCCTCAGTATGCAGATGACACCCAGTGGAGTGGAAGTGTTAATCTGCTTGAGGGTGGGAAGGCTCTACAGAGGGGTCTGGATAGACTGGATTGATGGGCTGAGGTTCAACAAGGTCAAGCACCAAGTCCTGCACTTTAGCCACAAACAACCCCATGCAGTGCTACAGGCCTGTAGCAGAGTGGCTATAAAGCTGCTTGGCAGACAAGGAGCTGGGAGTTTTGGTCAACAGTTGGCTGAACCTGAGTCAGCACTGTGCCCGGGTGGCCAAGACCGAAACAGCACCTGAAATAGCGTGGCCAGCAGGACTAGGGAGGTAATTGTCCCTCTGTACGCAGCACTGGTGAGGCTGCACTTCCAGTTGCTGTGTTCAGTTTTGGGACCCTCACTACAGGAAGGACATGAGCTGTTGGAGCATGTCCAGAGAAGTGCAACAAAGTTGGTGAAGGCTCTAGAGCACAAGTGTTATGAGGAGCAACTTAGGGAACTAGGGTTGTTAGTCTGGAGATGAGGAGGCTCAGGGGAGACCTATCCCTTTCTATAACTACCTGAAAGGAGGTTGTAGTGAGGTAGGGCTCAATCTCTTCTCCCAAGTAATGAGTGATAGGACAAGACGAAATGGCCTAAAGTTGTGCTAGAGGAGGTTTAGATTGGATATTAAGAAGAATTTCTTCACTCAGAAGGTTATCAGGCATTGGAACAGGCTGGACACGGATGTGGTGGAATCACCATCCCTGGAAGAGTGCCAAAAAATGTGCAGATGTGGTGCTTGGGGACATGGTTTAGTGGTGGGCGGTGGGCATGGTAGTATTAGGGGGACAATTGGACTCAACTGTCTCAAAGGTCTTTTCAAACCATAATGATTCTATGATCTCTATAATAGTGCTATTCAGTAATTATGTTAGCTTGCACTAGCGTTTTTTTCTTCACAAGAAACTCAATGAGAATGCCAAAGAGAAAACTTAGCCTTGCTTGATACCACTGCCTATATTTAGACTTTGTTCCAGGCACACTTTAGCTTGTGAGCTGTATTTCAAGAAATTATTTTATTAATAGACTATAGCATCTGAAGTGAATCACAATGAAGACAGCCAAATGTTCTGCAAGAACTGTAAAGTTTATAGTAAGTATTCTGGAGCATTCAGTGCTTCATACAAAATTATTCAAAGGAATTGGACATGAGTTTCAGAACTAAAAATCCAGCTATCTTTAACTTCACTTCAACCACCTTTATGCTCTGAGGTGATACTGCAGAGAGCACTGCCTAAGATTTAAAGCACTTTTGACCTAGGCAATTAAAACTGACCCAAGAACATTTTCCTTTGCTCCAGAGGATTTACAGTGTCATGTTTTATTAACAAATTTCCTGATAGCATTAGTGAACTTGGACAAGTTTCAGTATTTTCCCAGTGCCTAGCCTTTACTCAGTTTTCCCTAAATTTTAGCACTTTTTTGGTGTGTTTTACATCTTTGTAATATGAAAGATAATGGTGTCTAATGCCAGTATTAACTAAATAATTAGTAAATGTTCCTCACTCTGTTTCAGTTTAAGATCACCCAAAACCACTGGCCCACAAGTGCATGAGCCAAAAAGGAGGACTGCTTCTTTGAGCAACAGTGCTGGCTTAAAGTGTATTTTAGTGCAACCCTATCACCTCAGTGCTGACTCTGCTAGCTGTTTCTGCTTTTTTTGACAGCAGGGCAAGAAATCCGGTAATTTCCTTCTTCTTCACCTTTTGTTTCATTCAGAGTTTTTGCTGCCTCTATTTCTGAAGAAATTTTAATTGTATTAACACCATCAGCTTGTAAAAAGCTACAGTCATTATCACATCTACAAGGATATGAGAAAGACAACACTTTTAGACTCTTCACCTACACAAATCTAGTAAAAGTTCTGTTTCAAATAAACCTTTTAATAGCTTGTTTTGAGCAGAGCGTTCTGCCTTAATATTCAACATGCAAATTACTGCTACTTCTTGTAGTATTTCCTGTATGGTTCTAACATACTGAACAGTTTGTATTCCAAAACACAAGGTGAATCTGCTTCCCAGAGATCTCCCCATGGGGTAATTCTAACGTACTTGATGTAATTTTATTTAAATGCACATCGACTATGACTTCCTCAATCTTGATACAATACAAACAAACAAAACTATTCACACAGTAAATTACATTACATTTTTCATCTGGTCTTAAAACAAGTAAGTAAATGACATCTGCAAGACAGACAATTCACACATAATCGCTTTGCAGAAAGTTTGTTTTGTTTCTGAACCATCCAAATAAAAGCCTGGTCAGGACTTTCATCATTCTTTTTCCTTCACTACTACACCGTCCTACTCTATGTCCTCTAGAAGGGCACAGCTGCCCCATTTCAGGTTATTTAGGATCTTGCTGCAAAGGGAATTTTCTTTTTCCATTATTTTTATCACTCACTCCTCACTTGGCAATTCTTTGCACTGCTCCACTTTCTCTATCCCAGAAAGTATAAGCTACTTCTATCAAAATCTCTGCAATCTACCACCAATTTCAGACATCGTTTCTATTTTAGTCACAAAAAATTGGCTGCCATCCTCCCACTGCTCACTGGCTACATCTCTGCCAAGCACCTTTATGGTTGATCCCATGCTGCCTCTAATGCCTGGAAAGGAGCATCCTTCAGGCTTCCCACAAAGCCTTGTCATTGTTCTTCAGTTTTTCCTTAGCTACCATGCCAAATTAAATAAATAAATCAGAAAGTTCAAAGGCAGGCTGGTACACCAGCCCACTCACCACAGTGAACTCTAGTAGGCCTCTTACTTCCTCCCATAATGTCAGATAAATCCAAGGAGAAAAAAAAAAAGGCAAGTCCTAATGTACACACAGAAATTTTCCCCTGTGGATGACTCTGGGTTCACCAACAGCCACTTAAAACCATCTGTAAGTACAGATCAGGTTTCCAACAGATACTGAACTTCATCTTTTATTCCTTTGGCAGGAGAATACCTATGTATGCACAGGCACACTGACCACTCCCAGTCACTGTGCAGAAATCTTGCTGATTTGCACCACTGCCTTCCAAATTATTGGACTGGCCTTGTGCAGTTTTTACAAATACGCAGGCAAAGTGAAAAAGCAAGAAGTACAGTTCTCCCTTCACAGTTTATCTGAATATCCTCATCTGCCAAAACACAAGTCTGTACTCTGGTGATTTCATAGCCATATTACTATAATCCCATTTCTGAGCCTCTGAAAACAAGTTAGGTAACACTCAGAGCATCTGTGGGTTTGTTGGTTTTAACTAGGCATGAAAAAGCAAGATTTTTCAAATGCTGAGTTTAAAAACACAAAACGTATTATGTAATTCAAATTCTGCAAACCTATAGGTATGAAGAGATGACTATATCACAATCAAGTTATCTATTTAAAGAGAATGAATTATAGTAAATTAATATGCATTTACATAATTAGCTATTCCAGATCCATTGTATACCCTAACTAATCATAGAGACAAGTACAGTCAGCTCTCAAATTCATCCTGATTTTCTTGAGCATGGACCCAATGTTGACTGCTGGCTTTCTCTTATCTCAGTCTGCACTTTGCAGGCAACATCAAACTTATGTCATCTGAACATTTAGAAAATTTTAGGTAAGCATGTCTGTAAGTGCTGATCTGGCAATGAGATCCACATCTGCAGAACAAACACCTGCACCCATAGAAAACTCATAACTTGAGCTATGTAGCAGTTACTGCATCAGTAATTTTTTTATAACATGATCACAGTAAAAAATTACTACTTCAGTTAAATAACTCAAAGCATATACATTTGAAATAATAGAGAACTAAACCATACATAAATGGAAAAAGTGAAAAGAAATGGCTCATGAGTATTTCTCTCTTTTACCCTCCTTAGCCCCCGCTCCAGTAGTTCAGATGTTCCAGAAACACTTTTTCACCATTTTAATTAAAAAATTAAGATCCCGATTGTTCTGAAAATGTAACAGCAATCCAAAACACAGGTAAACTGACAGCTTGTTGCCTGATCAGTCAAGGCTCCTTTTTAACTCCCTTGCAAAGGGTATTGGTTCCAAAATCTATTATTATCTAATAGTAACAAATATTTCAACATTACTACTCACAAGAGATCACAGTAAATACAAGAAGAGAAATAAATAATCATAAAACATGTCTCTGCATAACTTAGTGAGTGCAACATCCCATTTTCAGCATCTTGAGTAGGGACTGTATAGACTACATCGAGACTTCCAATCTCAGCCCAGCCCAGGCACAGCTTTCCTTGTCTCCCAACATACACTGTTTTTTCATGAGACCATATCCTGGTAGCCCTCCAAGGAACTGATACATAAAACTGTAAACTGACTAGAACCAGAGTATCGAGTGAACAGTTCCAAAAATATTATCAGCTTTTAACAAACCAAAATGCATTATGTTAAATGCGTAGCTCTACGAAAGCCCCAAAGCAGTTGATTTTCCTCCTTTTAAACTCAAAAAACCCCCCTGTGTACCTTACCTGGTAGAGCTCTTCAAGGTTGTATTTAATAGGAATGCTACTTTGTATGGCTCCCACCGCTTCATGAAGTTTTTGCCAGGTTTCCTGAGTGTAATTATCCGGTAATCTGGGTCTTTCTGTGAAGGAAGATACAGGTAGCTGAGATCTAGCTGCCCAATGGCTTTATGTGCCAATCCTTCTCACCCTACTGCATCACGTTCTGCCAAGCCACGTTGTGCTTGACTGTTTAAGTTTGGCACAAGGAGAGGGTCAACTCCATCCAAGGTGACGAAACCTTTGCACGGGGTATTTGACCCGCCAGCCCGCTGGGGCACACAGGGCCGGAGCGTGGACCCCCGGCACCGCGACCCCATCGCCGGCCTCGGGGCCACTCCAGCCTCAGGGTTGTGTTTTACCCCCAGGTTACTTTAGCAACGTAACCCTCGCTTTGCTTTGTTTTCACACTAAGGTGGCTTTCTGCCCGCTTCCTGCAGAGCTCAAGCCGTCGCTGCGCTGCCCCCACGCACAGAGCTCCACGCCTGACCCGTAAGCCCTTAAACCGGGATGGCGACGGCAGCGGGAAGGGTTATCAGCCCGGCGTCAGCCTCCCCTCGCCCAGATAAGGCGGCGGGGCAGGTGACAGTAGCGGGGCCGGGACAGCAGTAGGGGGGCCCCGCTGCTGCCTGCCTGCCTGCCTGCCCGCCCACCGCGGGGAAGGGGCGGGGAGCGGCCAGGGAGCGGCCGGGCCCGCAGTAAACAAAGGTCGGGACAGGGCCGGGCGACAGGTCAGGGCGCACCTGCTGGGTCAGAGGGCCAGGCCTGGCCCGCACCCACCTCTGAAGTTCTTGATCACGAGTTTCTTGGAGGAGACTGTCGCGCTTCCCCCGCCTCCTCCTCCTCCTCCTCCTCCTGCCCCAGAGCGGGTGGCGGCGGCCAGGGAGGCAGGCTTGGTGAGCCCGTTGGTATGCCCCACCAAGGCCGACAAATGCGGCTTCTTCTGGGGCTCGTCCGCCATCTCCGCCCCGGGCGCCGTGTCCGGCAGGGGCAAGGCGCTGGGTTGGGNGTTGGTACCCGGCATAAAGCGGCATCACGCCGAGAGGCAGCCGGAACAGAAGCAGAGAAGAAGCGGCTGACCTCGGTTTCCACCCAGAAGAGCTACCAGCCCCGAGAGGCCGCTCTGCATTCCGCTCACCGGCAACCTCGAACCCAGCCAGGGCACTCCCGGGCCTTGCGCTGGTCCGAGTACAGCCTGCTAGGGCACGGAGCTTGCCTTTGTTGTATACACCTAATGTTGGCGCAGGAGTCAAATGCTTGATTGAACTTTTTGGACATAAGCTTACAGAGGCTCCAACAGTACAGCCGCGGCCGGCTGAGAAGGGAAGGTGGATGACTGACACCGGGCGCTGTCCCGGGGAATTGACACGGAAACCCTGTCACTGGGATCCTTGGACTCGGGCAGCGCAGAGCCCCGGGGCTCAGGGAACTTACCACCCACCTCCTTTACGAGGTTAGGGGTAAGTGCGAGGACAGGCGACTGCTCCCTCCTACGATATTATTGCCAACAACGAAACCAACAGCTAACCAAAGCCTCCAAGCACACAGCATGCCCCAGCGCACGAGGTTTATCGCTGACGCACGCCCCCGGGCCCGCCCATGGCGCTTTCCCATTGGCTACTGGGGCAAAGGCTCGCCTCCCGGGCCACGCGGTGGGCGGGGAAGAGGCGCGGTGACATCAAGGAGGGAGGGGGAATGATGGGAGTCGGGAGGGTCTCATGTGATTTGTTGTGTCGTTCTTATTGGCCCTCGCGTTGTAGGGTGCGCGCGTTGGTTGGCAGCTGGCTCGCGGCACGGAAGTTGCAGGAACCGACGTAGCAGCTGCCGGAAGCGCTGCGCCGTCGCTTCAGGGTGTGCTTGCAATGGGGCAGGACAGAGCTGGCTGGGGCTGTTGAGGGTGAGAAGCGGAGGGGCTGTAGGGACCGTGTTGGGAGTGCATGGGGAGGCATAGGCCGGAGCTCTGGGCGGACAGGAGACAGTCCCCGTACGCAGCTGTGTTTGAGCGGGGCCGCGCCCCTACCTCTTCTTTCGGCTGCCCTCCGCTGTCGGCACTCGCGGCCCTCCAAGGCGCTCCGCCCTTATTGGGGTCTTTGTGCGAGGGTTTCCCCTGGCAGGCAGCGTGTGTTTTTACTCTGCTTTGCCTTCTCTGTTCCCCTACCCATAGGCTGGCAGCAGCTGCCAACTAGCAAGCGGTTCGGTGAGGTCATCCGCTGTTTTCGTAGAGCGAAGGGAGAGTCTGTGTGAGATACTTTCGCTTTCTTGTTCTTTTAAACGCCCATTCATTTTACAGAATGTGATACAACTGCGTTTTCTTTGGGACTCCTGCCTCTTCTACTTATATTTTGATGGCGCACATCACCATAAATCAGTATTTGCAGCAAGTAAGCAAGTTTTTTTACTTACGGGCACTGTCAGAGCAAGTGGATGTATTTTTCTTTGCTGTAAATATGTTAGCTTAGGAAATAAATCAATCTAGAATGTGTGATATGGTGAAGAAATATACTTAAGTCCAAATTAAGTGTGTCAACTATGTGCCAAGGACGGATACTTGGAATTTCTGAAAAGTGTGATGGTTACTGATACAATCGATAATGAAATGATTTATCCATAAGAAGTGATGTGGTGGGATTTTGGGTGTGTGCAATAACAAACGCAGCTCAGGGGTTTAAGAAATAAAGGGATTTAAGAAGTACAGAAATTCAGAAAGACGGTGTGTGGTGTGGAGGCTGGAGAGACAGGAGCAGGGTCACAATGATACCAGCTGAACTTAACCCTCAGTGTCAAGCTTTTAGTCTGAATGCTCTTACTGATTCTGTCTGAACCGTTATATTTTCGTCATAGTTATCATCTTACTCTCTTCAGTTAAGATCACTTAAGACAATTGATGGAAGGGCACAAAAGGAGTTTTTGATCTCAAAAATGGAGTGGCTAAGATTTCTCGGGACAGTGATATGCACTGAAAAGCCAACATCTTGTCCAGTTTGGCAGTCTAACATTTAATAAGAAAAACTATTTCCAAACCACAAAATTAGTTCTTCTTTACTTAAAAATCCCACCAATTTCTGAAAGTGTTTAAGCAGTTCATTTTTTCCTCTTCAGTGCGGGAAGCTTTAATTTTTGTCTATGATTTTTCCCATTTGATATTGAGCTTTCCATACAATGAAAAGATTTCATTATATTTTCTTTTGGGACACAAAATTAAGATTAATAAAGCACAAATAGTGGGAAAGGAACTCTTAAGACATAATATCTAAAACTGTTTTCACAACTGAAGAAATTTTTAGCTTGATGTCACAATAAGCTGCTCAGAGAATTCTCTGCCAGGAGTTATATATAGCAGGAAGCAGAATTAAAGCATTCTCCCATAGAATAAAACATTTACAGTCTTGACAGGTTTCAGAATTATTCTACACAGCTGCTAGTCTAATATCAGACATTGCCTTTGGAATGATAGGTCCGTGTTTAATCTGTCTTAATTTTTAAGCATTACTCAAAGATTGTTTATCCCTTCACATATATGTTTAATGCCTGTAAGTCCAACTGGAATTTATAAAGCTTAACCAAATCTGGCTCAGAACTGCTGTTTTACAATGCTAACGGTGATTCTCTGCTTTGCTTGCATCCTTCAAATAAGTTGAAAAAACACAGTAATGTTCAGTCTACCTTCTCCCTGATAACTTTTTGGAAAATGGGTGTATTTAAGTACCATATTGATTTATACAGTTTTAAACTTTCAAAACTTGCATTTCAGTTGGTATTGAAGTGGATGAGAAGTGGTAACAAGAAGGTGGCTTCTGTAATTATGTTGTTTGACTGTGGTTGGATTTTATTCTGTAATGTGGCTATTTTCCTTGCTAGGTACAAGAAGCCATTGACAGCAGAGATGGACAATTTTGTGCAGAATTGGTATCATTTAAACATCCACATGTTGCAAACCCAAGGCTACAGGTGAGAATCTGTTTTTGAGGTTTCTTTTGTTTTGCTTCCAGTTTTCCTTACTCTCTTCATGGGTTCCTTTCCATTGGAGGCAAACCTCAGAAATCTATTTCACAGGCCAGAGAAGGATTCCCTTGTAGGTTTGTTACCGTTTCCTTCTCACAAGGATATTATATGTTTTGGAAGTTGTTTTTTTTTGATTGTTTGTTTCCTTGAAGGCTTTTTGTGTTCCACTGTGAATTGCTTTCTGGATAGATAGTCTTGGAAGTCCCTTCTGGCAAGGTCTCCATTAGTTACCCACTGTGCATGTTACTATAAAGAGAAGAACAATGCGTAGCAAGGGCCCAATGTTTATGCAATATTTTGGCTGGTAGAGTTCATTTCTTTCCCAGTGGCTGGTACAGTTCTGTGTCTTGGATTTAGGAAGACAGTAATGTTAGTAACACACTGATGTTTCTGTTGTTGCTAAGCAGTGTTTATGTGAAGTCAAGGACTTTTCTGCCTCTCACTCTACCAGTGAGTAGACTGAGGACACTTTCATTTATGGCTAGCTCTAATCAGATTCTGAAGACCCTAGCACACTGGCAATTCATTACACTGCATGTGATTATTAGTGTAACTTAAGGTTTTGATAGATAGCAAAGGCACATATGCATAAAACTGCCATGACAGAATATCCATATGATGTTTCTGGTGCATTGGATGTTTCTTCAATGTTGCATTGATTGTTTTGGGTTTTTTTTCTGTACTTAGCTTCCATCTCCAGAGGAGAAGTGTCAACAAGTTTTGGAACCACCATATGATGAAATGTTTGCAGCCCACTTAAGGTAAGCGTGGACCAGGAGTGTAAGGTCAGTTGTAAGGCATCCAGCGGGGATGGGAAAGGATATCCTTAAGCTTACTTAGTTATTTTAAAGATCTTATATCTGAAAACTTAGTATCTATTGCTCTAATGAATAATGCTAGAACTGCAGGAGTTAAAGACGTTTTCTTTCCTCTCCATATGAAATTTGTTCTATGTACCTGGCAGTTATCTGACACAGCTTTGGTTTTGGTGTTTGCTATTTCCTTTGATCTGCATTTACTAGCTACAGAAGAATTTAGAGTTAAATAAGTAATGTAAATAAATACTTTTAAAATGGAATTTTTAGTCATAAAAGTACTCTTAAGACAGCTTTAGGATCCAAGTAATTCTGTGAGGCTTCACTTTCAACAGTCTTGGAATTTTTCTTGTCTCTGCTAGTGCTGGTGGACAGTTTCAGTAAGCATTAGCATATTACAGTTGATACTGTACTTATTACAGAAACAAATCCTCGTTCATCTTTCCTACCAGTTTTCTACAATTATCAAGCTTAGTGCTGTTAAAACGTGTGCAGTTTTGTTACAAACATTTCTAATCATATTTCCATGTCTCAAATAAAATGTAAAGCTCTGTGCCTGTTAAGAGACAAAAACAAGTATTTGTCTTACATACGTGGTATTTTTTGATGCACTAATGCACCTTTTCTTTAACAGGTGCACTTACGCTGTTGGAAACCATGACTTTATAGAAGCATACAAATGCCAAACAGTTATCGTGCAATATCCTTTTCCACAATTCTTGGTATACTGATTTTGGATGAATTGTATGTCTTTTTGTAGAATAAGTTATCTTTACCCCTTTTAAGATCTAATAGAATATGGTCTGCTTCCAAATACACTTCAGCTGTTTTAGGTTCTTTAGTGAAAAATTCTATATGACACAGAATCACACAGTGTCATTAAGGTTGGAAGAGACCTCTAAGATCATCAAGTCCAACCATACCTAGCACTAACATACCACTAAACCATGTCCCTAAGTACCACATCTATATGTTTCTTAAACACCTCCAGGGACACTGACTCTACCACCTCCCTTGGATGCGCCCTTCTCCTTTCAACTTTCTGTAGACTAAGAATCTGTCACATGGCTCTAAAATTGAAAATTAATTTCTTGGAGAGTATGTGAGCTCCCAAAATCATTAATATACCTCCCAGTTTGTACTTGGCTAGCAGGGAAGGTACTGATAAAGCAAGCTGCTATCTTATCTCTAAGTGGCCAGTCTTTCTTACTGCTGCTGGCGCACCACAGAATGCATGGCTCTGCTCATAGAATCAAAGAATCATTTGGGTTGGAAGGGACCTCTGGAGGTCATCTAGTCCAACCCCCCTGCAGTAGGCAGGGACATCCCTGTCTAGATCAGGTTGCCCAGAGCCCTGTCAAGCCTAACCTTGAATGCTTCTAGGGATGGGGCCCCAACCACTTCCCTGGGCAACCTGTTCCAGTGTTCCACCACCCTCATGGTGAGGAACTTTTTTTCTAATATCAAGTCTAAATCTACTAATCTCCAACTTAAAACCATTGCCCCTCGTCCTTTCACCACAGGCCTCATGTTCTCCCCTGCTGCATCTTTGCATCCTGACTCCATCTTGCTGCTTTTTTGGTTTTTACCCTTCATGTAGTAATATATGGTACTATTCAACTGCAATTTCTGAAGTCTGTGCCTCATTTCATAACATGTTTAAATTCTCCTAAATAAAATACATCCTTCCTGCGAGCATTTCAGGCCCATAAAGAAGAAAACTGGTGAGTACATCTTAGAGAGCTGCTAGAACTAAACTCTCATCTTTCCCTGCTATAATACCATAGTATTAACACTAAAACTATGCCAATAGTTGTATTTATCTCCAGGGATACTTAAATGCAGCCACATTGGTTTCACTGCCTGTTTGGGTTTTTAAGCCCCAAAGAGTGAAAAATAAACATCTGAGCTTAGTTATGTAGAATGGTCCGTAAGTAAACAAGTGAAGAATTTGTTCAAGGCAAGATGATATTTTATTAAAGCCACAGTAAAAAAAAGGTTTCAGAATTAATTCTTCCTCCAGTGCAGCATTTCTGAAATGCTGAGATTTTGAAGATCTTTCATTTTAAAAAGTACATCCTTTTTTATTTAAAGATTAATGAATACTTCTCTGGTTTTATGAGCAATTAGCAAAAAAAAAAAAACAACCACCCAAACAAAAACCTTCTTGTTTCTCATTTCTTACTTATTGCATGATTTGCACATACTCAGTGTACTGTGTTCTATTTTTCCAGGGCTTTACCTATTATGTATGCTGTAGCGCTCGATCTTCGAATTTTTGCTAATAATGTAAGTAGATCTGAATAACAGCCTCATTACTTTTATCTGTTAGGAGTTCCATAGTGGAAATATTTTTAGACTTTATTGCATAGCCTTGTTTTGCTCACTACTGTTTAACTCATGTTTTAGGATTTTGTTGATGCACTAAATTTATCCGGTCCTGTTATAAAACTAGTGGCAGAGTTGTGATCGTGCTCCAAGTCACTTTACCTGAAGAGGTGAAGCTAGAGTTCAAGTCAGGTTAGAATTTGACAGTATCCAGTATTTTTAGTGTTTGTCACCTCAGCACTTTCCTATGCCCACCCACAAAACAATGTACATTTGGCATGCTTGCACAGAGAATATTTTTTGTGTGGGGGTGCCTGCTCTGTAACTGCTATTGATTCTCAGTCTGAATGAGGCAAATTTATATCTGAGATGTGTGAGAAAGGGGAAAGTGGGATCAGTCATGCTGGAACTGTTTGAACTCTGTCTTCTAACCTTAGTATCTTCTAAGGGTGTGGATAAAGAGAAGACTTCTGCAGCAAAGGATGCATTTGCATTTCTTTTCTTTGCTGTTTCAGCTTGTGAGAATGCAAGCGTTATAATAACTTTTTAGAAAGCACATAGTAAATATCTGCTCACTGTTTCCCTCCCCTTCTTTATTGTTTTAAGTTTTGCATTAATCAGTGCCTGGATCTCGCCCATGTTGGCAACTCAATGGTTTTTTTTCCTCTTGCTGCTGTAACACATGTAATGTGTTTTCCATTTCTCCTGAAAGTCCCAGTGTGTGCTACTACTAGAAAATGTTAAACGTGATTTAGAAATAAAATCTAGCCTTCGTGGCTGTGGAGAAGCTTCATTATAAATTGCAAAATTCAAGCTCTATAACTGGGGAATCATTTTGAGTTTGCATTTGTTCAAAGTACCTTGTTTTGCCAGGCTCTTGGTCATTGTTGAGTTGAAGTATTAATGCTCCAAGTCAGCTATTAGATGACTTAAATTAGATGACTTAAGCTTAATGATGCTAAAGGTAATAGCTGTCAGTGCTGTTTTCAAAGGACTTTTCTCCTGTGCATTACATTTGGCACATGTTGAGGAGTCTCTCCAATCTTTTACTCTGAGAGCTTGACTGCTTTCTATATTTGGGGTACAGCAGGCATGACTATCTATTGCTATAATACTTCACAAAATGCTGTATTAAGGAAGTAAACTGTGTACAACCCAGCAAACCAGGATGTAGAATTGTATATTGTTTCTTGCTGTATAATGACAGGCAGATCAACAGCTAGTGAAGAAAGGGAAAAGCAAAGTTGGTGACATGTTGGAAAAAGCAGCAGAACTGCTGATGAGCTGTTTTCGAGTCTGTGCCAGTGACACGTAAGTGAAAGTTCCTCTGTAGAACTTGCACTATGAAATTGCAAATAGCTTATTGACTTTTTTCATAGGATTTTCCTGCTTACCATATCTAGGTAAGAATGAACGCTTCTAGGTTCATTTTCTCTCTTTCAGTGTTTATTCTATCTTGAATGTTAATTACAGCTGGGAAGCCCTCCCTTCAGGTTTAATGTGCCTAGCAGATGATGTTGGGAGGGACTGATTATGTCCCAGTTTCTCAGGGAAGATCATTGATGCTTTTGTGCCCTGTTCAGTTGTGAAATTTGCCTCATTGTGATTCGATGGAAAAGAGGTGACTCTCTGGTTTCCAGTCATAGCAATTTTAATACTTCCAAAGTGGAAAAACCACTTTCTTTATCTTTCTTTCACTTCGAGTACTGTAAGCAACTGCTAAGCTAGTGCACATGTTACCTGCAGATGGGAGTGAGGAACCTGATGTGATGAATACTGTTTTGCATGACATCTTTTGATTATGTTTGGGAGAAATGCAGCAGAGCTGTGTAAATTTCAGATGAAAACACATGTCCTGTTTTGACAGTGCTGGTGTGGGTTAAGATAAGGATTTTGGTCTTGACTTCTATTTTCAGACACCTATTTTTACCCTAAAAATTTATAAAATATCTATGGAGGGAATTTAGTGTAAGGACAAAGTCATAATTTTCTTAGAATGTTCAGTATTAGTATGTTTTTTCTTTTTTTCTCTTCTTATGACAGTCGAGCAGGCATTGAAGATTCCAAAAAGTGGGGCATGTTGTTTCTTGTGAATCAGCTGTTTAAAATTTATTTTAAGGTAGGGTTAAAGTCTGGTAAGCTGTGTTTTGTATTTCATATTCTAAGTCAAACTAACTCTTTTTTCTATGATACCAGCTATTTATCCTCTCTGAGTAAAATGCAACTGTTTGGGTTTTTTTTAACAGATCAACAAGCTCCATCTATGTAAGCCTTTAATTAGAGCAATTGACAGCTCAAATCTGAAGGATGAATATAGTATGGCACAGCGAGTTACATACAAATATTACGTTGGACGCAAAGCTATGTTTGACAGTGACTTCAAACAAGGTACAGAGTGCCAGTAAGAGAGACCTTAATAAAGTCTTGCTGCTTGGTGTGAAATCTGGCTGATGTCATATGCGTGCAACTCAAAATGTGTAGAAGGTGCAGTTGGATTTGCATTGATCAAAGGAAAAATATTATGAAAGATCCAAGGCCCACAGGCTGAATTAGATCAAGGAGATTACATGACACTTCTAACTGTAGTATATGCCTAGTTTTCAAATACTTGTGTCAGTGAAGTTCTCTGTAGTCTTATGTATTATATGTGTGCATAATGTAAAAGCATCCAAAAAAATAGGTTTGTAAAACGTTTCACAGAGGAGGCTTTGCAACTCTCTTGTTGTCTTCAGGTTGCTCTATGACATGTAGGAAATCTTTAGCAAATGGTACTGTAGAATTAGTTTCTCAATGCATTGACTTTGGAAGATGTTGAAACCACATTTCTGAGATTTCAAACAGATTCACTAATAGAAATGTTTCTGGAGCTAAGGTGTACAATTTTGATGACATCTGAAGACCATGGGCAAAATCTGTTCTGGAGCTGGTTTTGTTACTCTAAACGCTGTCTCCTGCCTGTCAGGCTTGTCATTTTTTCTCTTTGTGTGAAAACTGATGAGGGATTTTCGTCATGCTGTGTGATGTCACTGACACGTTTTTGTAACTCAGCAGCTGCATCACATGCAGCTTACACCACTGAAGAACTTAATCTGTAATTTAGAATGTAGAGTTCTGTTCTATCAGTGCTTCTTGAGATTCTCCCCTCCTGTAATTATAGCACAGTAATATTACTGAAATGAGCTGAAAATATCATTATTGCTTATAGCTGAATATATATGTATCTCACAGAATTTATGTTACAGTTTTAATCCATTTTGGTTGTTGATTCATGTTACTATCACATTTATTTGTCTGCAGCTGAAGAATATCTGTCATTTGCCTTTGAACATTGTCACCGCTCAAGCCAGAAAAACAAAAGAATGATATTGATTTACTTGCTGCCGGTAAAAATGTTGTTGGTGAGTAGATGTTACTCTTCTAAATAATTCTTTGGGTCCAGATAACCAAACTGATGCTCAGTAATTTTCTTTTTTTCTGCTACTGGAATTCAGAGGCTATCTGTGCCTGACCTTAGTATGAGCCAGCATATGCCCACTTTTTGTGAGGGCAAAAAATAGTGAATTGTCATTTATAGCAACACAGGAAAAGAGAAAGGGAAGAAAAAAACCCAATAAACAAAAACCAACCAAACAGAAACCCCATCCTCCTTTCCCCTTACCGTTTGTCACAGCCCTCCTGAAGTAAAGATAACTTGGAGTTCTTTGGAGAAGCTCTTAACAGTGACATACATCATGTAGCAGAGTGCCTGATCAGCTGCACAGATGGGCTGGGGAAAAGTCTGTCCACTCCTTTCCCCTGATGAAGGGAAGAAAGATGTGCAAACAGATGACTAGAGACTGTTGAAGGGGGGTTTGCCACAGGAGAGAAAGGATTCCTATTTCTGGGTTTTCTATTTGCACCTTGTACATTTTTCCATTTGAGGCAAGTCAGAAGGGTCATGATTAGAGCATTTTGGTTTTGAAACAAATCAGTGAAGATTGGTTACTATTTGATCATATCATTTTTCTGTAAAAGAATTACCTTCATTTCTTCTTTTTCTGTTCTTTCACATGCATGTGCTAACACTTGTGCATCTCTCAGATAACAGGATTATGCTAACAATTCAGCGTAAGTGAGGGGACAAGAGCTAGATTTTAGGTTCTTGTTCCTGGCCCTATAACCAAAGTTACCCATAGAGAATGTTATCTGCTTCTGAGTTGCCATTTTCCACCCCAACCTGTTTATGACCATCCACCCTTTTCCATTCACTACTTCCTTTCCAGTCCCTTGTAGTGGAGGGGAAACACAATAGGAGTGGGTGCTGTAATTGGCTTCTGTTGGGTTTTTGTATTAGTACTATTTTTTACTGACTTTCTGACTTGTTTTCAGATCAGTCAATGGTCGTGTTCATGAAGGAAAACTAACGATCTTCCTAAAAATTTGTCCCAGTCCTGAATAGATGCCTTAGATTGGTGGGTTGGTTAAAACCTAGGGTTATTGTGGCTTTTCTGGAGCAGTTCCAGTGTACAAAGTGCACTAAAGAGGCTAGATAAAGGTCATTGTTTTTACGGGTTTTTTTTTTAAATCAGAGCCCAAACATTAACATTAACCTTAAACTATACTGAAATAGCTTGGATGGTTTCTTTATTCCTATCAGCTCTCAGAAAAGATTAAGCTGAGTTCTGTTCTCAGCTAATCCTCGCAACCAGGAAAGGAGTTACTAACAGCATAGCATGATGGTAACTAAATTTAAAGTCTGACCCAAGTCAATGCGCAATCTGATCTCTGCTGTGTGGAGGAGAAAAAACAAAGTTTCTTTTTCATAGTGCTTTCATAGGTGCTTCAGTCTTACCTGATCTAGCAATAAATGTTAATTTTATTCCTTTAAATTTAAACTGTCTTTTTTTGGAGTGAAGTTTTGGTCGTTTTTTTCTGAGAAAACATTTTTATTTCCACACAGAGGCACAGTGAAGAAAAAAATGTGGTATAGACTGAGCTAGCATTTGACAGTGCTGAAGCACTGCTTGTATTATTAGTAGTAATGCTTGGGATTCCCATGGTTGTTCTTTTTGCAGATTAGATCATACAGCCATGACATAAAACTTGGATCTACCCAGATCTCATGTCACAGGATCTTGATTTCACAAGTTGGGTAACTGTTCCCCAAGATGAAGAAATAGACTCCCTAAACCATGATAAATAGGTCATATCATGACTTGAGCTGCAGTGTGTTTGGCAGGGAGAAGACGATTGTCTTACAAATACTTTTATTCACCTCTGATAGGAGGGGGAAAAGGTAGTTAAACATTTTGGTTAACAATTTTTTTATGGCTTACTAGATTACATTTAAAATGCATTGACTTTACCCTGTAAAACTTGGAAACCACTTGTTTTTCAGGGCCATATGCCAACAATTCAGCTCCTGAAAAAGTATGACCTTATGCAGTTTGCTGAAGTAACAAAGGCTGTGAGGTATGATTGTTTCATTGCTTTGTGTGTTAGTTCAAAAAGTATTAAGTAGAAGGCACGCACTTCAGCTGATTGAGGAGGGCAGGGGAAGGATATTCCTACCAAGTCAGACAATATCTTTAGTTGTTTGGATGAGACCTTCTCATGCTTTCATTTCTTCATCCTTGCAGCGAAGGCAATCTTCTCCTACTGAATGAGGCTCTGACAAAGCATGAGACCTTCTTTATTCGATGTGGAATCTTTCTTATCCTTGAGAAGCTGAAAATCATCACGTACAGAAATCTCTTCAAGAAAGTGTAAGCGTAACAAAATCTACATTTTTGCAAAAGCATATTTAATATGTTTTCACCTAGGACTGAGACAGAAAGGTATATGCTGCTTATCTCTCTCTGAGAGAACTGAATTCCTGTTGGTGAATTTGTTGTAGCAAGGCCATTTTTCTAAGAATGAGAATTTGTGATTGTTTCTTAACGAGATTTTTTTATCCTGTTTTTTCTTTCAGATATTTACTACTCAAAACCCATCAGCTATCTCTGGATGCCTTTCTGTTTGCCCTTAAATTCATGCAAGTAGATGATGTTGATATTGATGAAGTCCAGTGCATTTTAGCTAACCTTATATATATGGTATGTGCTGACCACTTCTTGTCTGATCCTTCCAGACTTCAGGCAGTAAAAAAATACTAGGTAGAGAATAAAAGCTTATTATAAAAAAAAAAAACAGTAATCCCTGGTTTTCATGTGTAAAAGAAGTTGATTCACATGTGACCAAAGTAAAATGTTTTCATTTGCCCTGAGGGCTTCCTCTAGTTCCTGCCTCTTTAGCAGGAATCGATTAAAATTGAAGTTGAATTTTACATTACAAATCCGGTACTGGTATTTCTATACATGCATAAATACTGATATAAAAATACAAAAATTGTAACTGGGACCAAAAGGAATTTGTTCTGTATTTGAAGTAGGAGATTCTTGACCTTCTAACGAGATTTATTTGGTTTTTGTTTCACATTTGGTCTTTCACTAAATGGATCACAACTACTCATGAGCAGATAATCTAGAGATTTCTAATAAATCATAGGTTTAGGAGCAATATTGTAGTGTCAGCAAGAAAATGAACCTGCATTCCTGAAACAGATTATTTGACATGGTCTACAAGTAACAGAGGGTGGAATTAGATCACTAAAAGATTTCTTTCAGAGTTATAGCACTATGTCTGAAAACGAAGTGCTATGTCATTTTTTTATTGGGTATGGAATAGTGATTGATTAAAATCCTCATTTTAAAGTGAGTAAGAGTGAATTTAGAAACACTCTGCAGAATCTCTTCTCTTCAAGGCAATGAAAGCAGGCCAGTAGGGGACCCTGGCAACAGGCTCTCAGTCTGACAGCACTATGGGTACACAAACATGGTTATAGTTCTGAATTTCTGCTTACTCTGAGTTGACCCATAAATGGGTTTGTTATAATGTACGGTAGTGCAGTGGCGATTGAGTATACACTATTTTGCTTGATGTAGCCTGAAGACAGCTGAGGCTGCTATAGGCATTGTGTTACTAGCATCCAGTACTAATGCTGTTTTTGTTCTCCTTCTGCCAGGGTCACATTAAAGGCTATATATCTCATCAGCATCAAAAGCTTGTGGTCAGTAAGCAGAACCCATTCCCTCCACTGTCAACAGTCTGTTGAATATTGCATCTTATCCATGCAAGTACTTTTCAGATACTCAGCTTGCCGAGTGGAGCTGCTCCTGATTACCCTGAGAACACTGTAAATGACCTGGTTCATGTCCAGGGCTGGAATACCAGGAACTGTTTGTGGCTCCTTTCCCAGAATGACCAAGGCTGCCAATGTTACAAAGCGTGTTGGAATGAAGTGCTAACTTTCCAGTGATAGTTTCTGCAGGCTTTCGAGATCTTTCAATGTATTTAATGCAGAAATGAAGGAAACCATTCCAAATTCCTCACAAACTACTTAAAAGCTTTTGTAAACTACTCTGTGTTACTGTTTCTGTGTTTATCTTTGGGAGAGAAGTATTTTTTGTTACTTGTGTTTTCTTTCATGGTTTCCATGGTTTTTTTGTCTCTTCAGTAATCTTGCTGGTATTACTCTTTTGAAGCTTTCTCTAAAAGCTAGAGAAGTGCTTGACACCAAAAGCTTTACTGTGTCAGTGATAGTTATGGGTTCCTGTAAATGCAGGATTTTTGTCTGTAGGTGTCCACAGATGGATTTAGGATTTTGGGGGTTTTTTTGTTTAATTTTTGTTATGTGGAACAAAAGCTTATCCAAGTAATTTATCTGTACTCTGTTTTATTCTGCTTCTGGGGAAAACACTGCCACTGGATCCATTAGTTTAAGTTTTACTACCTTGGGGGTTTTGTTCATTTGTTTGGGGGTGGCACAAAGTAACTTTGTCCATAATGGTGGGATGGTAGTTTGGGGGATTTTAAATTCTTTTTAAAGGAAATAAAACTTCTCCCCCCTCTTCTAGAGGTGAGATTTATTTTATCAACTAACTGCTGTGAACATGATTCATAAAGGAAAATACAGGTACCATGTATGAGGGGAAGCATTTTTTTAGTGTGATGAGATTGTCAAGTCCTATGTCAACATAGACATTTAAAGGCTTGGAGTTCCTCTGGTCATCCCAAGTTTTACTTGTATGGATGCTAAAATGAGAATTTGAATTTGCTGAATCCAACCTCAGGGTAACAAGAATTAAAAAGACTCATTTCCTTCTAGCAACATTTAAAATCTCGGAAAAACATCAATGCTTTTTTTAGTTTTAGGATGAGCAGTTCTAGAAAACTTAAAGTTGAGTCAGTTTTTAGTGAAATAACTGTCTACTGCATCATGGCTTTCACAGTAGTATGTGTCAGAATGAGGACGAAATACAAATGGCTTTTCTGTATCAGTTGGAGTTACATAGGTATCATCATTGCAACTTCCATTGCTGCAAATCACAGTAGAGAGTAAAACGGGTGCACTGGCTTCATCCAAATGTTTCCTTTCAGTGATTGGCAGCAGTTCGATGCTGGAGGGTTGGTTGTTTTTGTGTCTTACTTCATGTTTTGTTTAAACCATATGATATATCTTGCAGTGTTAGTGAACAGAAATGTTTCCCAGTCAGTGTCTTCTGGTGGCCAGGATCCCAGCATCCCAGTCAGAAACCAAGTGCCCTTATACTTGGTGGCTAAAAAGCTTCCACCAGCCAGTCGTTTATCTACAGCCTCCTGGAGGTGTCCACAAAACTGCCTGTTCGTGAGGCTTATGTTGAGTATTTGCTTACAGTCCTCAGCAGGGAGGTATGAAACCTGCATCTCATCCCCTTTCAGTTCATCGCCTTCCATTCTCCAGCCACTGACTGTACCAGCCAATTTTGGAATCAGAACATGTTCTGCAAAGTCTCTCTCAGGGGTGCATACAGGAAGCTGGTGGTGGTTGCAGTCAACATGCTCTTGGAGTTGTAGTAATGCAATGTTGTTCTCACCAGTGTCTTCATCATACCGCATGTGTATGTGTTTCTCACTAACTTGCATTATCTTCTCAGTTCCATTTGTTCCACTAGGTCCTGTGAAGCAATGACATTTCACTGCTCTTAGGAACAATTTTATCAGAGATCTGAAAACTGCCTGCAGACTGACAACTGCCTAGTCATGCTGAGAAATACATGCAGCAGAGAAACTAAAGGCACCCTTTCTTGAAACTGCTGCAGTAAAGGTACACTAGGAATGAGATACTGACAGCTTTTAGTGCTGTATAGAAACACGGATGTTTTCAGAGGGAAGGACAAATACCCAACAAACCACCTCTAAATGCACCTGGTTTAGCTAATCCCTAGGTGCTGAGTTCTGAGTTGCATTCAAGAGGCACTTGTCTCTCTGCTTGGTTTGTAGCAGATTATGGGTCAGGTGTAGTTCTAGCTCAAGATACTTAACTGAAGTGCTTAAATGAGATGACAGCAGAGTTGTTGTTTCCTTTAACTATTTTTATGCAACAAAAATTTTAGTAAGCTTTTCTAAAAGAGAAAATGTTTGATTACCTACCAGTACCAACTCTGATTTCAAAATGGCTATGCAGAAGGGCACACTCTGCTGTAGTCAACACATAGTTACTTTTTAGCAGCGCTCCTCCACAGAAGCCCTTCCCTTCTGAGTTTAGCAGAAGGACCTAAGAAAAGGCAAAAAGATGATGCATAGCACTGTCTGTGTGAGGTTTTGTGCTGGGTTTCATGAGTTGCTAGAAATACCTGCCAAGGAAATTGTTCATCACGTTTCTTCCTGCTTTCACTTATCAGATTATCGCTGTCTTGAAGTCTGCCACATGCACATTGATCTAGCAAATTAATTACAAAAAAAATCAAAACCTAGTATTATATCATTTCAAGACAACTAATACCTCCAACTACCTTATTGCTTCCACCTCGACTTTGAGGTTTCATTTTTGCACCAAGAAAAAGGTGAAGGACAAATTCTCAGCTGGTGAAAATCAGAATAATTCACCTGGAATCTGTAATATAATAGTGTAGTAATGGTACTGAATGTTTTGTGTCATTGCATTAGGCTTGTGCTTTCCAGCTGCATGCTCCTGTTATCTGCGTTGATTACATTTCCTATTCACCTCGTGGCATGGCCTTGAGTCACACAAGTTGGATTCTCTTTAGGTGAAGCTAAGCCAGAAGACGCTCTCCAGGAGCATGCATAATATTCTCCCATAGCTAATGAGTACTTAGTCCACAGGACCAAACTAGAGCTAGTCTGAAGTAAAGCCCACCTGAAATGTGCACTGAGTGTGACCATCAAGCCTCCATCATAAAAAGCATGGCTCTATGGCTCAGCTCCTCTTCAACTGCCCTACTTGCTAAGTGCAGGCGTGGGCCTAGGTATGCTACTGTGGTTTTAGCAGACCTGGTTTGTAAGGGGATGAGATTGAATGAGATACCTAATAGGAGATTGAAAAAATGAAGAGGGCAGCTGGTTCAACTTTATTAATATGGCAGCAAATGTTTCCCTTTGTTTCCTTTCAGACCATCAGGTGCCTGATCGGAATCTATTGGACCTCATTGCCAAACAGACAAGCCTTCAGCAGAGTTACTCTTTACTGAGCATAGGAGTGGAAAGCCTGGCCCAGTGAGTGATATGTAGGATGATGCAAGTCCTCTCTGCAGACCCACAATTAAAGGTTCAGCTCAATCTCTTACCCACTACTCTGCCATTTTGGGTGATGGTCCCTAGATTCCTCCTTTTTTCTGCCCAGTTCAGAAGGTCAGTAATATTCCCCTTGCTTGAGACTCCAAGGAGGGTGATGGCACCTGCATATCAGATGGTGGCCTGCCCACCCCAGCGCTGAACATATGCTCCCTGTACTCCCATGCTCACACCTACCTAACGCAATGCACTGCTTCTCATCCTTCCCGAGCTCGTAGCCATCGGCACAGGAACAATGGTAGGAATTAATTCCTGGGTAGCAGAAGTGGTGACAACCTTGGTTTGCTTGGTGGTGACATTCATTTTTAGCTAAAAAGAAGCAGCAGAGGAAAAGTATTGGGAACAGGTCAGCTGGAGTGTTCTTGCATAGCTAGAGACCTCTTTACTAAGCATTTTTGCTTGCTTTGTGTGGAGGTGGGTAAGGACACCGGCATGGTAGTGTTTTCCACCACATTGTTTTCCTTTTGTTATGCAGAAACCAGAGACAGCTGAAACTCTGCAGCATCCATAGAGTCTGCAAGCTTTGCTCCCTCAGTACCTCCCTACACCAGACTGTTTGCACTCCGAGTTTTGGGAAACATTAGCCAAGGGTCAACCTAGGCCTTCATGTGTATCCACAGAAAGATGCCAGGGGCTTTCTTTATGCTCTCAAACAAAACACTATATATCTGCAGCAGAGGGAACTGTTTCACATGTTAAGAAGGCTGGATTCCTTGAGGAAGAAGGAAGATAAAGCCTTCTGATTTTTCAGCCAAAACAAATGCATAGCTCTTTTTTTCTCACAATTCTGCTAGGAAACTCAAAATTAACAACTGTCAAAGGTAAGATGCTCAATCATCTTTCCACAGCTGAGTAAACACTTAAGCTTCATCACAAAGTAAGAGGGGGAGCAGCCATTTGATGGTGAATCTGGCTTACAGGTAGAGAAGCAGCAAAAACCTTTGTGGCTCTCTAAGGCTCATGCTGAGGAGATTCAGTTCCCAGCACTGGTCCAAGCTGCATCACCTTCTGTGCTCCCCCGAAAGCTGGTCATGCTCCTTAGACAGAAAATGACCCTGCCTTGAGGCAGCTGTGGTCCCCCCCAACTCCCCAGGGGACCTCTGAGCCAGCATAAGTACTGATGCAAGGGCTGAAAAATAGGACCTGGCAGATGCAAACATGTAGGATCTGGCCCAGAGTGTTCACATGCCAGAAAGTGTCTGTTTCGCTTTATGCCTTTTACACCTCCACTGAAAATGGTTTGTTTTCTGGAATCCCTCTGTCCTGAGGACTGTCTTGTGGGTATGTGGTCTTGGAGGCACCAGAGTGGCTTGAAAGTCACCTTGACACCACAACCCTGGTTCTTCAGGCCACATGCTGTCTGGGCCACAACAGGACAAGCAGCCAGGGAGTGCAGGTGGCAGTGGCACGCAGGGCTGTCTTTGGAGCACACATGTGAGTGGGACTTGCTTCAACCTCTTTGCTGCATCCCCAGAGAAGGGAGGCTCCGGGCAAAGAGGCAGAGATGTAGCTTCAGGATGTCATAACATTTCAGTAGAGAGGCAGAGCACATCACCCCTGCTCTGCCAAGAACTATGTGTTTTAACCTAAAACATGATAACTGGCTGTAATGGGAGAGCTGCTTAGGGTGTCCCTTGGACCTTCTAGGACAGGAGAAGGTAGGGCTTTTCAGAAGGAGGGTGATGCCTTACCGAAAGCACAGTCCTCTCCCTCATAGCCCTCGGCACAGGTGCAGGTGTAGCCACGAATGTTGTCCTCGCACACACCATTGTGCTGGCACGGGCTCGATGAGCACCTCCTTCCTTCTGAAGAAATGCCACAGGAGAGGGGCAAGTCACCACCACCATAACCCAAATTACGCAGCCCCTTTCCTGGCACACAAGCTGCTCAGAGAAGTGTTGCAAAAAGCATTTTGGAAAGAAATGGACTAGATCTCACCAGACTACTCCTCAGGAGAAATTTTAGCCCAAATCTCTACTTCCAGAGGTGCTCCTGCAGCCCCTAGCAGAGTGGCAAGGAGGTGCCCAGAGGCAGGGCCTGCTTCTGGAGGACAGGTGATCTGCTCCAGGAAAAAGCACTCAGCAAGGCTTTTGATACTGTGAGCAGAAATGGTCTATGGCAGATTTTGGAATGTTTAGGTTGTCACCCCAAGTTTCTTAAAATGATTATCTTATTATATGAGAATCAGCATGGCCAAGTCAGATATGGCGATGCACTTTCTGAGCCCTTTCTAATAACTAATGGCGTGAAACAAGGCTGTGTTCTTACACCAACTCTATTCACACTGTTTTTTAGCATGATGCTCCAAAGGGCCATGGCAGAATTTGATGACCAGGATGGTATCTACATTAGATATCGTACTGATGGAAGCCTATTTAACCTAAGGCGTTTGAAGGCCCATACTAAGACTATAAACCATCTTGTTCAGGAGCTGCTTTATGCTGCTGACGCTGCCCTTGTTGCCCATACAGAAGTAGCTCAGCAGCATTTAATGTCCTGCTTTGCAGCCGCTGCTGAGCTTTTTGGGCTGGAAATTAGCAACATCAAAACAGGAGGAAATCTGGTGTTTGCATATCTATACAATTACTACTTATTCTCCAAATAACAACTGTTTATTTCTTTGCTTGACAGTTGCCAAGGGATGATGCAGTGCCAGTGTCCAGAATTTGCAGAGAGGCAAGTAGATTTAGCACTTACTTATTCAGGTTTCAGTGCTAGGTTTGTATTTGGAACGCTTGACTGGTAAAGCTGTGCCACTCTATTGTATTAGTAAAGCAGACTTTCTCAGGTCCCAGGTTCAGGAAAAGAAACTAATTGTTTACTGTGATAACACTACTTACATTCAAATTGTATTTGCTTTGCAGTCTTAAAAGTTTTTTTCATATTTATTACTTTTTAAATCCTTTCACATCAACACTTTTCCTCCTGCTTCTCTATGCTAAAAACTCTCAGAAAACCAACACTGGACTGAATCATCATGTTCATAGTGTGACACTGCTATGAAGGAGCAAAACCATCAGCTTACCATAGTAGACATCCCAAAACAGTTTCTGGAGGATAAAAAATGGAGAAATTAAATTTTAATTCTCAAATAATATCATCTTTCATAAATATTTTGATAAAAACATTATACGAGAGAATGTATACTATGCTTGAATATTTACACAGTTGCACAACTACAGATTCTGCCCTACCAGCAAAATTTGAATGAGATGGGAGGGGGTTTGCATCCTGCTTATTTTATTGTTTCTTAAGAAGCTGTAAGAAACACTTCAGAGGCAAGAGAAGGACAGATGAATCCTTCAGCAATAGGGCTTCCTGGAAATACTCTCTTCAGCATACAGTGGCCTGAGAAGTGACCTCATCCTATCCCATCCCAGGTGCTGCTGGAGGCAAGGGAATCAGCACAGAGTGGAGCTGTTTGTAGCCAACACTGGTCACTAGCACCCTGTGGTCTGCTTTTCCCTGCATACTGCAGCCAGCTCTACCACTGCTTTCTCCCAGGAGACACCTTTCCCCACTCCTTACACCTCCCCTCCATCAACTTCCCCCAAAGCACTAGGACTGTGGGCAGCCAATGGCTGTTTCCTCTGTTTTCTCTGCAAACACAATCTCCAGCCAGATTCCCATTAAAGAGCACAGCATCTGGCTGTGTGTGTGTGGAGGGCCTCTTGTATAAGGGGATTTCTAGTCACTGACCAAGTGAGCATCTTTCTGAAGGCCCCACTACTTGCTGGTGCGTTGCTTCCTTCCATCCTAATAGTCCCTTGGCCCTTCTAGTCCCTAAGGGATGCTGAAGTTGTATTTCTGAGTGTGGTCAGAATGTGACAATAGCCACATACTTTCACAACATCAGGCATAGGACACATCATTTTCTAAAATTGTCAGAGCTGACCTCTGCATTTCCATTTTGACCACTGACACTTGCTTTCTACCTGCTGAGGTGGGAAGTGCAAAGACTTAACATGATGAGAAACCCAAACAAATGAAGCAGGCTATGGAGCTGTATTTGATGGTAAAAGATCAAGGCACTAATTTTAATTATGCACCCAGGAAACAAAGCACTTACGAGTATTTCATCATTTTCAAATACTTCTCTTGCTTCTTCATGCGTACATCTCTCTTCAAGGCATTCCCTTTCTAAGCTGCCTTGGAGGACCTCCTCCCAAAGTAGGGAACTGGCACGCCTCTGTCTCTTGATAACATTGTTTGCATCATTGGCTGATATAAACACTGAAACATAGTGTGACAAAATACTAATGTCAGTACTGAGATTCATTTCCTTACATCTTATCATTTTCCTCCATTTTTTAAGAACTTATTAAGTAGCCAATTTTAATCACTAAGAGAAATCTTTTGACAGATTCAGGATTTCAGTCACATTAAATTCACGTACTGAAGGAGCCCTACTTCCTTTGCCAAAACTCAACAGAGAAGTCATGACCTTTTACTTTTGGGGAGTGTCTGACTTGTTCCCAAGCAGGGAGAATTTGAAGCCCTTCCCAGTATTTTTTTCTTGCTCCAGCCACACAGATCAGCACTGCTGTGGCATGGCCAGGGAAAGGGGAAAGGTACTATCATAAAGGCAAAGGCTGTTTTGTGAGACTGCATGGAGCCTTCAGACTCATCAGGAGAAATGAAAATGATTTATATTAACTAATGATGGTGGATCCAAACCGATGCCCTTCAATCTGACTTCACAAGGACTTTTTCACTGAGATGCCAAACTATGACATGGCTGAGCTCTCCATCAAGTCTCTCTTAATGACAATAAATTAAAGCTACTCCTCAGTAATGTTCAAAGTTAAGAGGCCTGTATCATATACCATCCTATTTTGTGGAAGGCATTATAATCTTCTTGATTTGAGTAAAGAGGAGAGATCAAAACCATGAGTGTTATCAGATCTAAAAGCTCCTCTTTGCAATTATACTTTGTTGTGGTTTATTCCCAGTTGGCAACTAAACACAATGCAGCTCCTCACTCACCTCTCCTCTCTCCCAGTGGGATTGAGAGAATAGAAAGCAAGTAAATCTTGTGGGCTGAGATAAGAACAGTTTAATAATTGAAACTAAACTAAACTAATAATGGTAATAACAATAGTAATGAAAAGGAAAATTACAGAGAGAGAAAACAAACCCAAGGAAAGACAAGTGATACACAATGCAATTGCTCACCACCTGCTGCCTGATGCTTAGACAGTTGCTGAGCAGTGATCATGCCATCCTGGCCAACTCCCCCCAGTTTATATGCTGAGCATGACATCCTATGATATAAAATATCCTTTTGGCCAGTTTGGATCCGCTGTCCTGGCTGTGTCCCCTCCCAGTATCTTGTGCCTTCTTGCTCTCAGGGCAGGAGAAGCTGAAAAGTTCTTGGCTTAGTATTAACACTACTTAGCAACAACTGAAAACATCACTGTGTTTTCAACATTATTCTTACACTAAAGCTGAAACATAGTGCTGCAGTAGCTACTAGGAAGAAAATTAACTCTATCCTAGCTGAAACCAGGATATGCCCACAACAAAACCTGCCTGCCATGTGGACAGCCGGTACCATGCTGGAGCCTGTTGCCTTTAAGCTGAAGCAGTATGTGGCTCTGTGTGTCAGCATGTGTTTGTCAGTTCTCCCGTGCTTGGAAAGTGAACCCACTGGGGCAGGGACTGGCCTTATTCCCTATAGTGTTTGGAGGCCTAGCACTGCTAGGCACAAAGGTTGAAATCACCAATAATATTAGAATTGGGAAAAGTGACAGCAATAACACAATTATTCTGAAGTTGCATAAAAAATTCTTAATTATGCTTTTGAAGGATATCTGTTAAGCAACAGGCTTCCATGAGGTATTAAAAAAGAAAATGCGTCACGTTTGTGCTTTGCATTTTTAAGTGCTATCAGAAACCACAGGGGGCATTTCTGCTGTGCAGTGGTTCTGGCCCAGCTCCTTCTTATTTTTGACAAGCCACAGGGGATTAATATAGAAATATAAATTTATTCAAGCTGTAACAAGCATGCACCTCAGCCTCTTTTATAGGACTGTTTTATTTCAGCAGCAGCTAGAAATGCAAAACAAAAATCTCAGACACTCTTTAGGAATGATAAGAAAAGTCAAAATATTACCCTGGTGTAAAATTATAGTACTTCAAAACCACACTTCAGTAACCTATCACAGTTTTTACTTAGCTATCTGAAAGAAATAGGAGAAATGTAAGGAAAATAAGGAACACGCTGTTTTCAGTGATGTCACAAAGTAAACATGATACAAGCTACAAAATTATGGGCATTTTTAGAGGACCAGTAGCACAAATCAGAATTAAAGCCACAACAAAACAACAGCCATACCTGTCTGCTCTGTCTGAAGGAAAAGGGCAGAGAGAAGAAACAATCTTATCCAAGAGCACTTTGTCATCGTCACCCTTAGAGCCTAATTGCTGCCTGCCTGCATTCCTGCAGCTCTTAGGGGAAATGGCTACATGAGAGATGTTGAAGTTTAAAGTCCAGCTGCGCATGAGAAAACAAAACCTCTAAGGGCAGAGCCTGACCTCAATGTTGACACATGAATAAATCTCTTAAAACCCCCTCTGCTTAGTGGTGTAACACTGCCCCTTCTCTGAGTCCACTGGCTGAAGGCAGAGCAGGTTTGCCAGGTCTGCTGAGAGCTGCTCCAAGATTCAGGTATTACTTCCACACCCCAGCCTTCAATGTAACACAAAACAAGGATAGATGAACAGTGTGAACATTTCTTTGTACCATAGCAAAACACAAGCTGGATGATGACTACCAGAATCAATTTTGGGGCGTGGCTCATTCATACACAGTTGTTGTGGACTGAATGGTTGCTTTGGACAAAGTTTATTAAGGAAACGCTCCTGCTGAGTCACAAGGTTCAGAAAGGACTCCCTTGATTTCTAAACTCCTACTCAGAGAGGAGCCATGGGGCTGCTAAGTCCGGTCCTAGTCCCAGACTTGCTCAGTGGTTTATGTCTAAGGATTACAGAGGTGAAATTCAATCTTTGTACCACTTGTCCCACAGGATTAAGGATGGCAAATCAAATGTATTTATATAATAAATTGTTTATTTAAATTGACTAATAGCACTAAAGAAGAAAGATATTAATCAGAATTACTTGCTACACAGAATAGCTAGCTATCATTTACTAATACAGTGCACAATTCATTTGAAGCAATACTCAAGCAAAAATATTAAAGCTAGTCAAATAATTAAGTAGAGATCAATGTCACTCTCCCTTACTAATGACCATGGGACAATCTCTTTCTCTCATTCTCGAGGGGTAACCTTGGGGAGCATCCTCTCCACGGGCCTCTGCTCCCCTTAGGACAGGTGTATCAGAATTTCCTACAGCCAAGAAGTGGGATGGGGCCTTTATAGTATAAAGTGATTAATTGTCAGTCCTATGTTAGTAAATTCAATGTGCCAGCTCAAGAATCTCTCCTCTGCAGCTTTAGGTAAGCTATCAGTGCTAATTACTTTGTCTCCCACGTAACAATGACTTTCAGTATCAAGTGGTGATATATTTTGGAATTTGTAGAGTGAGGCTGATTTTAGCATTCTTCAATGCCAAATCCAGCTTAACCCTTCCTTCTCCATCACTGATAACTTCACAAAGGGCAAAGTTTGAGCTGTAAACCCTCACCTAGGCTACAACTGTCCCCACAAAACATTTGCTGCCCTGCTCAAAGCCCATCAGCTTTTGGAGTAATCAAGCAACCAAGCATGGTATTTCTCCCCTAGGAATGTATCTGAATGGATATGCACATTCCTTCCTTGCGTAGCATCCATGACTGCTTTCTAGGGTAGCAGCTGGGCTAGGCATAGCCAAGCCACTCATGTTTTTGTAAAGAGTCATTTTCAATGAGATGCAGAGCCCAAAGCCTTTAGGGAATGGGATGGAGAGCTTGTAGAAACTACCTATTATTATCTCCTTCATACTCGCATACCAAACACTGAATTGACAATCTTAAGTGGTGTTACAACTGTCACTGACAGCATCCTAAAGGAATCCTAATTATTGCAGAGCAAATCAGACAGGTTTGCCTTTGCCAGCAGGTGTACTGAAAAGAAAAAGCTGCTTTTCCCTGCAATGCCAAAATGGCTGTAAGACCTTCTGGAATGTTCATAAAGAGACTGTGTGTGGTGAAAATCGCTCTGTCTGCATGACAAAATTTGCTGTATTTGGGTGATGAGAGGGAAATAAAAATTGAAGCTGTGGAAGCTGCATAGCGAAATAAGTAGAGTGAAGCACTTCTACAGCACTCACTCTGAAGCTGCTGTTGCAACCTCTCATTTGACCTGCTTCTGCTTTAGTGGCAAATAAAACCCTCATGAGATTAAGATGAAATCTCAGCTGTCTGCTAATATGAAATTGTCCTGCTCCTGTGAGATTCAGCTGACTGCAATGTATGACCCTATTAGAGCTTCTTTCCATCATAACCCGTATGAGGCTTTTTTACTCCAAATTGAACATCAAGTCATTACAGATGGGAAAAATACTTTATTCAAGCCTAACACACTTAAAAAAAAAAAAGAAGAGTCTTCTTTATATCTAGTCTAAATCTGCTCTCTTTTAGTTTAAAACCATTACCCCTTGTCCTGTCACAACAAGCCCTGATAAAAAGATTGTCCCCATCTTTCTCATAGGCTCCCCTTAAGTACTGATAAGCCACATTAAGGTCTCCCTGGAGCCTTCTTTTCTCCATGCTTAACAACCCCCAGTCTCTCAGCCTTTCTTCATAGCAGAGGTGTTCCAGCCTTCTCATCATTTTTGTGGCCCTCATCTGGACCCTCTCCAACAGGTCCATGTCTTTCTTGTGCTGAGGACTCCAGAGCTGGTTGCAGTACTCCAGATGAGGTCTCACCAGACAGGAGTAGAGGGGCAGAATCACCTCCCTCGACCTTCTGGCCACACTTTTTTGATACAGCTCAGGATACAGCTGGCCTTCTGGGCTGTCAGCACAGAACAGAGATAAAATGTGCTACGCTCTCCTGCCTTTATTAAACTTTTAAATTATTTTTTCTTTCGCCAACTCCAGGCTCCTTGCTCTGACAAAGCTTCCCTGAGTGTCAGCCTGAGGCTCCCAGCGCATCCCTCCCCACCCCGGGAGCGGCAGCTCATTTTCCACCACCAGGTGGCAGAAAAATCCAGGGCAGAGGTGGGGAAAGGGAGGGCTCCCAGGAAACGTTCCTGCGTCCCTGCCTTAGTGACTTGTCACTCGCAGATATCACAAGCTTAAGGTTCTCCTGCGGAAATACCCCGTGCGTAGATCAGTACTGCTCTTGAAGAGTACAGGGCTGCTGTATGTTTAGGAAAATGAAAGTATCTGGATGGATTTAAGCAAGAGGTGGTCCCTGGTGGACGTCATCTCTCCTTAAAGCTTTTAAAAGGTTGTTAAAACCCCCAAAATCCTCCAGGGTGCTACAAAAAAGAGACTTTGATATTGAGAAATAGTAAAGAACAAGAATAAAGCCAACTGTGCTACAGCACCCAACTCTGTTACTCTAAAAGATGATAAAATCACTGGGTACAGTTTCATGTTGTGCTTAGCCCAGTTTAACCACAGGACTTAAACTCCAGGTATGAAAACCTGCCTGAAGAAGCAAAGCCACAAGCAGGTTTGGGCAAGTTTTTGTAACCGAGCAAAACGTCAGCCAGGCAAAGCATAATTGGTTCCTGTGAGCACAGCAGACTCATCCCCAGAGAAAACAGCACCAGGTTAAATACAGGGATGTATAGACACTCAAGTAAGAGAGTATTTTTAAGTGGATTCAGAATATGGACAGGATCTACACTTGGTCCTGACAGACTAAAGATGCACTGATTCCAGATTCCTGCCTCCTAGGTGACTTCCCAAGCTGTTAATCTTTTGTACAATCATTTAGCCCTGTCCCTGTCTTTAAAAAGAACGTCACAATCACTGTATTTAGGAGAGGTCCCAGCAATGTAAGATGGCGCTTGGTGAGGCCATGCCAGCTATATACAGTGTGTTAAGGAAGTTTGCTGGAAGAGCATCTCATTCCTGAATGACATCCAGTTTTCTACCTCTCCTAAACACTGCTATTTTCACACTGATGCCTTCTTAAGTGTATGCTGAAGCAGGGTTTTGAGCTAGCCTGCAAACTTAGGGCTCAAACTTGGACATGCTTAGGAAAGAGCTTTGAGTGTACAGGGCTGTTATAGTCCTTGTGAGGGCAACAAGGAACCTACATAGCCTCTGGGTCTGTGGATACTTCTGCTGCAAGGGCTGAGAGGACTGTGAGCAGGTTCTAGATGGCTCCTCAGGCAACTGGTCTTGAGAAGATCTTCAAAGTAGAAGGGATTTGCAGTGAGTTGTGACTTGGATGGGAGAGCTTTTGGAAGGCAGGACTGCTAGAGGAGAGATTTGGATTACCCTGACACTGGCAAGCTGAAATAGGTTGGGAAGGGCAGATGTGCGAATGTTTGAAATGCCATGTGGCAAAGCTTTTGGATAGGAGTTAGCCGAGTCACTGAACAGCAACTCCCAAGGCACTTCTAACCAGATCTTCAGGTTGAGGCCGAGGACCTCTGTTCAAGGACTGCTGCAACTTATCCCTCTCCCCAGAGCTGCTCCACCCTGCTCTGTCTTCCACTGTGTTAGCCCTATGGAAAGCACAGGAAACTTCAGCTCCAGCTGTAGGGGAGAGGTGTAGTTTCCAGCTCAGATTAATAAATTTACAACTCTACAGAAGTTGGTTAAACAACCAAATCATTAAACACTTTACATGTATAAAAGCCACAGATATGCATATTTTGGAAGTGTTGGTTTTTTTTTTAACAGCTGAATGTCTTCTGTTGGAAGAATGACATAAAAACATGGCAAAATCTTGAGATGTAATAAGGAACAGATTAGAAATTTTTATTTTACTTTCATAAACACAAATAAATGCAATGTGTATTCTTTGAGGAAATTGCTCATGAAAAAAAGTCAGTGGTTACAGTGTTAGCTTCTATACAATTGAGAAAGGAAGGTGTACCATGGGCTGAGCAGCCTATGTACTACCTACAAACAGCAGAAATCAAAAGCCTGGTGAAGTTGATCAGAATCTTTGCACTGATATCAGTGTGCTTTGCCTGAGTTTGTCAGTGCATATTAATAGAGCACCTTTCCACATCTGATCCAGATGGGTGGTGCACTGGCACTGGAGAGCTTCTCAAGAGAAGGGTGGGGAAAGTCGTGATCGCACCAAGGGAGTTTGGGAGAAAGGTGCAGTTGGGGGCAGGATATATTCTAGGTGTAAGAAGCAGAATGAGCAGAAATGAGAGTAAATGTGTGAGACAATGGCAGTACTAAGACAAGAAACTAGAACATGATCAGGAAGGACAAACTGCCTAGGTGAGTTCTGCACAACAAATGTAGCAGAAATACACATTTAGCCCAAGTCAGTCTCTACGTAGAGCATCTAGCAGAGTCATCTCTATTCTTGCTGTATTCAGAAGATATAGAGTCAGTATATATAATTATTGGTAGCAGATTCAGGTTCTTACCTATTTCTCACTTGATCTTCATCAGAAAATAAATGTAGGTTTGTAGCCTCCTGTGGTTTCCTCTGATCATTTTTACAAGCAGCTGAGGCAAATCCCTTTGCTATCAGGAGCCAGTGGGATGGGAAATCTATGCACTTCTGCTACTCCATTGCAAGGTTAATATGAGCCTACAGCGCTGTTGGAGCAGGGAAGCACACTGGTGCTGATGTGAAGCAGCAAAATCTGCTCTTCTTAGCAAGCAAAGCATCACCATCTCTGCTGGAAGAAGAGAGATGCTCAGCCCAGAATCCCCAGGAAGCCTGCTCTCTTGAAAAAGATGGGAGGAAAACTGAGCTGGCAACTGTAGATCCCAAAGGAGTGCAAAGCTTTGGGATCTTGCCAAAGGTCTGGTGATAGTGGGATGTTGCAGCAGAATTTTGTGAATGAAAGGAGGTTTGCAGGAGGAGGTAGAAGATGGCTGGAGCATGTCAGGGTACTGTGAGCAATACAGGAACTTACTGGGTAATTACTTTTAGAAGGCTGTGGGCTGGGAATGATGGGGAAGGTGGGAAAGCACATGCCCGGGACCTGGATTTTTGTGGAGGCACAGTTACTACAGCTGTAACTGTCCCACACACATACTTAGTGGGGATGATGGTAGGTTCAAATGTTAGAAAACAGTGTACAACGTGCAATTTTTTTCCTAATGGAAACCCTCTCCTCCCAAAACAACAAACTCACAGTTTTGCGGCTATCTGTGGTTTTTGGCTCTTCAGTCTTGGGTGTTAAATTTTGGCGCTAAGGCGGCTGCAGGTTGGTGTTGCTAAGTAGTGAGGGTCTCTGATTACCTAGCAAAGAGGTTTAGTGCAGTGATGTCATCCTTTCACTGTTCTGTACCTGCTCTGCAAAAACTGCTCGGGATATGCAGTTTTGGGCTTATATCATGCGCAGGATCATTCTTTGCTGCAAGCTGAGAAGTTGGATTTTGTGGTATGAAAGAGCCGAAGCCAGCATCCCACTTCATACAGGACATTCTGGATGGAGTTTCACCTTCTAGCTCATCTGAGCTAAACTGCAGGCTAGCGGTGAATGGGACACCCTGGCCTCCCTCCATTGCACACATACGGTGTCCCTGCTGCGTGACACTGGAGACTGCTGTCACAGGGGACTAATACAGCTGGATGTGGATGCATTTCCTGAGGGATCAGTGAATTGATCCAAATCACCATGTGAGCATGTGATTGCTAATGCAAGGACAGAAGCCAGGGCTGGGAGAAAGGAAGAGCAGGATCAGCACTTTGGCAGCAGACTGCAGTTAAACAGGATTAAGTGCAAGATGATGCTGTACCCTAATAAAAAAAAAAAAAATCACATTGCAGTGATTTTCATTGGCTACCAATGTCCTAGACTGACAATTGAAACTTGCAGGAATCTGTATGCTTTTGTGTTCTATGGATAAATACGCTTCCATCAACACAAGATTTTACTGGTAGCTTCTGCTATATCATGAGATTAACAAAGATTAAAATGTGATAATCCATGAATTAAAATAGTGAAAGAATGCAGTTGATTGTAAGACCACTACATATCAGTTATCAAGGACAGATAGTGCAACTTTCTCTGCTGGGACAACTAGCCTGTAAGCAAATATTTTAGGTCTGTGATGGCATGGGACATATAGGCTAGAGTATCTCATCACAATTACAGGGTCACCCTTAATGGATCCATTTAGTGTGGAGATTTTGCTAATCTGCTGTGTACATAGATATTAATCTAAGATAAGAACTGATATCTACATTATAAAATGTGAAATATGAGAAGGCAGAGAAGGGATGTTATCTTCTGTTCGCCTATGTTTGGTTGGTATGACAAGGGGCTAAAGGAAAGGTTTATAAAAAGCAAGAGTTAATGAAACTCTGCTCTTTGGGGGCAGAGGCACAGTCTCATGTTTCTTAATGAGCTCTAGGTCCTCATCTAGTTTTTTCTGCCTGGAACACTAAAACACTTCAAGGCACTTAGGTTCTGCTTATTATTATAAAGTGCACACAACACTTAACATGTTTCTTCAATTTCCTGCCTCATCCTGACTTATCCATTATGTTGTACTAGGAGAAATTGACTTTTTTCCTATTAATAAGACTCTCAAACCCCTGCAATTTTCTGTGAACACTAAGGAGTACCTTACTGCAGGAAGTGAAATATATAGAGAACTTCATGTTTTATACAAACATAGTAAAATGAATGGATTTTTGGGGGGGGAGCACAATTTTTTCTCTTTAGCAGTCATGAGACCTAAAGCAGAATGTTATTTTTTGAACTTCAAACTCTCCTTCTGTAATAGACAAAATCATTCTCTGACAAGATGGCTTGTTGAACCAGAACTTAAATGCGCAGCTCAGTCTAGCTGTAGAAGGCAATGTGTTCTTCTGAAGCTACGTAAACCTCTGCTGGCATAAATATATGGCTGCAGGGTTACTCATGGTATGTTGAGAGGAAGAAAGGCTCCATCATGAACTTTGTAGAATGGACTCCTTTTCCACCAAAAGCTGAAAACAGAATTTTTCAAATTTTGGTAGAAACGCAGAAAAACTCAATATTTTGTAGTGGTATGATCCCTATATCCCTATATGCAAACTATATGGTTTGCAAAAACACTAGAAACTAATTTTGTAGAGCAAACAGAATTAAAGGCAGGAAAAACGTCAGTCCTGGAAATTGGACATTTTTTGTTATTAACAGGGAAATACCCATCTGTCCTTCAGCACAGTAGATGAATGTCAGAATACAGGTCTATTTCTCTCTTTTAGTTTAAAACCATTACCTCTTGCCCTACCACAAAAGGCCCTCCTAAAAAGACTGTCCCCATCTTTCCTGTAGAACCCCTCTAAGCATTGAAAGGCCACAATAAGGTCTTCTTGAAGCCTTCTGATTTCCAGGCTGAACAATCCCAACTCTCTGAGCTTTTCCTCATAGCAGATGTGCTTTACCTCTCTGATAATTTTTGTGGCCCTCCTCTGGACCTGCTCCAAAAAGTTCCTGCCTTTCTTGTGCTGAAGACTCCAAAGCTGGACACAGTATTGCAGGTGGGGTCTCACCACGGTGGAGCAGAGGGGGAGAATCACCTTACTCAACCTGCTTCTTTTGATGCAGTCCAGGATACAGTTGTCTTTCAGAGCTGTGAGCACACATTGCTGGCTCATGTCCAGATTTTCACCAACCGGTACCCTCAAGTCTTTTTCCACAGAGTTGCTCTCAACCCCTTCATCTCGCAGCCTGTATTGATACCAATGATTGCCCTGACTCAGGTGCAGGCCCTTGCATTTGGCGTTTTGAACCTCATGAGGTTCACACAGGCCCACCTCTCAAGCCTGTCCCTCTGGACAGCATCTTGTCCCTCCAGTGTGTCAACACCACCGCACAGCTTGGTGTTATCTGCAAACTTGCTGAGGGTGCCATACTGTCAGTTTTAAACAAAACCACTCTTAGTTTTATATCTTTGTTATTTTCACTCTGTCCTGTATGTGCAACTACAGAAAAAGTAAAACAGCTGATAAACTCTGTATCATAATGCCTATATTGAAAAGAGCAAAAATAAAGCTGAGCAGGCAATGGTAAACCTGATGGTTTCTCAATAAGTATTTTTAATACAATGACATTCATGAGACAAAGGAAAAGCTTCAAGGGTAGCCCATGGACTTTCTCCTCAGCAAAAAAAAAAAAATACTACAAACTAGTGGAGCAACCATGCTCCACTTTTTTTTTTTTTTAAAAGAAGATTGCAAAAACACTTTAGAAAACAGTGTAAAGTTTTTATACCAATTTTATACCAGCTGATGTCATCTTCTTGGACCTCAGTAAAGCTTTCAACACTGTCTCCCGTAGTATTCTTTTAGAAAAAATGTCAAGCATTAAGCTAGATTAAAAAATCATCAGGTGGGTACACAACTGGCTGAGAGACAGAGCCCAGAGGGTTGTGGTGAATGGAGTTAATTCAGGCTGGAGGCAGGTGATGAGTGGGGTACCTCAGGGATCCATC